>SNQJ01S0078124.1:0-24247 GCA_010110895.2 Picea sitchensis
TCGTTGTTATTCTCTGTAGTATTTCTGTTTTATATTATTATAATAGATATGGTACCTAACATCAACAATGATTTTAATTTGCAAATAGTTTAATAATAATAAAAGAAGGTTAATTTTGATTATATCAATAATGCATTTCACGTATATAGTTTATGAATCTATGGTAGTACATGATATTTGATATAATAAAAAATAGTTAAGTGCTTGGTATATTTCGTTATAATAAGCTTCATATAAGCTTTTGTTTCACCGAGTTATTCCAAATGACCAAAGTATTGATAGATATTTATTAGTCCCTCCTAAACTATGGCAATGATTTTATCCTTTGACTTTATATTAGTTTTCTTTTGACTTTATATGTGTGTGACAAATCTAATTTTTAACATAGGAAATATAAATATATATATTTAATATAATAAAAGAACTTGATTATCTAAAATATGATTGGAAAATATGTTTGAGGTCTTATTGTATCCTTCATGTCATTCGATGTTTAAAATTATTGCACTTTGTACTCATTCGTAAATTTACCTCTCTTTCAATATTTTCTTTGATAAATTACCATATTGTTTGAAGTAATGAATTATCTCTAGCCATGGCTTTCTTCTATGAATGATGAGGTAGAAAAAATAAAAATTATTATGTTTTTATGGACAATACAATCGACATTAAATGTATATCTTGGGTGAAGTTGACATTGTGACCGGGACATCACTTCATATCCTTGTTAAGATCACCATTATGCTGTGAGTAGTAGTTGTTTAAAGTAATGAATTTTCTCTAGTGATGATTTTTTGTTATGAATGACAAGGAAGAATAAATAAAAATAAATTTTTCATTGTGGACAACATAGCTGACATTAAATGTATATCTTGGTTGAAGTTGACATCGTGATCAAGCTATCAGTGCATATCTGAATTAATATCACCATTATGTAGTGAGTAGTTGGAAATTTATTCCATCCACTTCCCAAGAAGGCATCATCGTTCTAAGAAAATCGAATGCATTATCAACAAAGGACTTTGATCTTTCCTCTTGTCCAAGTATGCCTTCCTTCATTCTACCTCCTCTTACCTCTTCAATTCTTGTTCATTATTTTACCTTTATTATCCTTTTTATATTATCATCATGCTTACTACTGTAAATATACTTCATACACTTCTAGAGATATTGCTTGGTCTCATCCTTTCTAAAATTCCAATTAGGGAGTCTATCAGATGTTATGTTCTATTGAAGAGATGGATATTCCACTATGCTCAAATTCCCCAACTCACTCTCTCCCCCTTTCTCCTTGTGGGAAGTGTCGACTCAGATCTAGGTCCACTCTCTCTGGAAATAGTGGAGAAAAAAATCTTCAAAATGTTTCTATTTCATTTTTCAAATCTAGAGATTTTTCATTTGTTCGACTACAATTCCAAATTTGTCTCCATCGAATTTAGAAAATGTCATTTTAATCATCAAATTGTATGGAAATGGGTTGGTATGAAACCTATAATAGTGTTCAAAGATTGACTCTCTATGGTTCCCATTTGATATCTGTAGTAAAGAAAATATGACCTTCTACCCTTTTCCCCTTTAATATCCTTGGTAAAGAAAATCCTACCTTCTACAATTTTATGTTATACTCATATCACTAAACTCACACTCTACAATTACATTCTCACCCTTATTCCAACCCATTTCTTTGAATTCAACCATCTCATGACTTGCTCCAAAGACATAGAGTTCAAAACTGACTCTTTCTATATCTCATACCCCATTTCTTGATAATCTTAGAATTCCACTACATCATCCTAACAAAACTTGTTATCTCCACTCCCTACCTTATACATTTATCTATAACTGGGGTGGAGGTGGATTTTTTTACAATGAAATGTTCAAAGCTTATAACTATGGAATTGTTTCTTGTTATTAATCCATTAAGAAACTGATTTGTTATGATACATTATTTGTGAATAAATGGGGTGTTGTTTCACAAACTTTCATAATTGGTCTTTCGAATTGAAAATTAGTGAGAAGGTAATATTGTTGGATTGAAGTTGGATTTGCATGGGAAGCCATTAAATTTTTCGGAAGATATGTTTCTTGAGATAGTGGGGACCTTAAAAACATTGAAGGTTATCTACATCATGCATTGGTTGCTACTTAAAAGGGAAATATAGATGATTGATCTCCTTGACAAGATGCTCGAGAGGCTTCTTGCACTCAAGAAAGTAGTAGTAGACATGTTTGATCTAGTAAGGACAACAAATTATATTATTTCACTTTCTCTTTTAATCTTGCTTACCATCTACAATGCATCTTCCAATCATCATGAAAAAGGTGTTGGTGCATCACGTGTGTAATCCATATCTTGGTGAGATTTGGTAACAATCAATTAATCAAACAACATAGGAGGGAGTGAAGAGTTCTATTAATAACAATATCAAATTGGTGTGTATTGGTTTGTTTTGAGTGAAACAACAAAAATAAATATTCTAGACAAACTTTTATTAGCTATAACTAGTCTCTAAGATGTAAGGTGTTTGAACATAATTTATTTTAAAAATATTTTGGACGAGAATTTAATTTCCTATACAAAAAAAATAGTATAGTTAAGACAACATAGAATAAAGGTTGTTAAAATAAAATCCTAATGAAGTTTTCTAGTTTGAATTCATGTTCATGATTTATATTTGCGTTGCCTTTTCCTCAAAGATTAGGAAAATACAAAGATAAATATCTTCCTCGTGAACACAAAAATTAGTCAAAATTGTTTTTTTTCATCCAACCATATATTATATAGTGCATGGAAAATTTTCAATGCCCCACTATAACCCCTAGTTTAATTAATGCATAATGTAGATATGAATGTGTGGCCAAGAGATGTAATATGTGAAATATATTTTTTGAATTTTAATAAATATAATGTTATGCCAATTGTTGTGGGATATGGAGAGAGATGGGGGATTGGTTTTCCACAAGAGAAGAGAGTGTCTAAGAGGGGTCCATGGGAGAAATTAATTATGAGTATTAATTAAGCTCATTTTACTGAATATTATTATCATTGGGGATAACTTCTATTTTTTGTTTGAGTGTATGAGATCCCAATCATTAAACTCATGTAAGAGGGTGGGTGTCAGAGTCACATCCCATAGTTATTGGGGAGCATGGGGATGGAGTACAATCAACATTGGGCAGAGTGGCAAGTCAACTATCTTGGGAAAATAAAGGAAATTCATATGGGGATAACATACAATTTTTCACATTTGATTTTTACATGGACAACAAGTAGAGAGCAGGGAAGAGGAGCATTGGGGCTAGACCAGGAAGGATGGGATAATTTTGGAGCATGATGGAGAATTTTTTGAGCATTTTAGAGTTGAATATTTAAGAGCCAGGTTGTCAAACCTTAAGAGTGAATTCATGTGTTAGTTGTACTATGACAACAAGTGTTTGTTGTTGTTTCCCTGGTATTTTTATTAGCAGTGAGTTCCCTTGAGCTCCCAACAGAGAGATTCCTAGTTACTTGTTGCAGAGAGACCTTGATAAATGAATGGAATTCCATATGTAATGAGAGCAGTGAAGGGGTACATCCATTGGGTTGGCTAGGTCAAGAGGAAGAGAGATGGATGAAATTTTGGATCGTTGTAGGAGAATACTAGTGGTTTGTGGGATATTTAGTTGTGAGTGGACCGTGAGATGCACCCTTTTCTTCTGGATTCCTATCCCTAGCTCGGGAATTACTTTCTGTTGAGATTTGGAAAAAGAAGTCTATGGTTGGGTGGAATTTCTTTCCCAAGGACTTGGTTGCAGAAACATTTTGAAAGGTAAGTGTTTATCTAATTTATGAGTTTTTTATGAGTCTTATGGATGTGAAATTTATCCTTTGCATCAGAACGGTTTTATGTGTTGTTGTAGATGATTTATTAATTTCATTAATGTTCATTTAACATGTCTTAGATGCATTTAATTATGGGTATCATAATCTAGTTAAATTTGTGAATAATTTGTAGTTGGTAAGATACAGGAAATGAGTTAGCATATTTCATTTTTTATTTTTATTTTTATTATGCATAGTAATGTTCCTTATTTAATATAGACGAGGTTGCATATTGGTATCAAAGACATAGGCTCAACATTGAGTTTGTATGGGACAAACTCAACACACAAAAGCTAAAAATGAAGATTTAAAGATCGAAGAATGTTTGTAATGTGGTTGTTAGATTTATCAAGGAAAAAGAATGAGGAGATTGCCTGTAATTTTGGTGAAATTTGAGTTCAAGGATTAAAAATACCCAATTTTAATCTCTAAATGTGCATGTTTGGTCTAATATTTGGACAATTAGGGTAACCCGAAGTGAAATTAGGAAAAAGCCCCAATTTCTATAGTGAAATTCATTGAGGATTTGACACAAGGCTATCATATTTCAAGGGAATAGTTTGAATTGAAATGAATAGGGCCGAAATTGTCCATTAAGAATATTAAATTTAGAGTTTCATGGTGACCATGGTGGAAATTTTGAAAATAGTCATTTTTCAAAAAATAGGAAAATTTTGAAATTTTTGAAAATTTCGGTAATTTTTCGTACCGTGATATTATCATGATATGGAGGCCATGTGGTGGGTGATGTGGTGACATGATACTAGTGACATGGATTGTGATGGTGGTAGTTCCACAATGCTAGGTTGATGGCACATTAGAATATAGTGGCGGGCCATGGTGGTGGGGCAACTAGCGAGACAATATCAACCGATACAATAAATGGTATCATAGGGGTTGCAAATCATTTTTGGGAATGATCATCGAGGATGTGAAACTAGAAAATATAAACCAAAAATCAAGGTTTTTTTTTAGTGTCACATCACAGATGGGGTGTTGACCCTTGCGCATGTTGGTGATGTGACATGGACCCTCCATTATTGATCTCCCCTAATATTTGTCGTTGGATCTAGAGATCATGCAAGTTTATGTGTTGCATCGTGAAGGGGGTGTTAACCCTCATGCATGTTATCGGTGTGAAATTAATGGGGGTTGTCGATCTCTTGATCATCTCCACTGTTAAGTTTTCTCAACGACAAAAAGGGTGCAGGATGGGATGCGTCCATCTCCACGGCCAATGAAAGGGTGCTAGGGGGAGGTATGACAGATGACGTGGGACCCTAGTCCCATCCAAGCTCAAGTGTGTGCTATTTTGGAAGCCCATATGGGTGGGACCCGTAAATAAAAATATTTAATTAATTTTTAAGGTTAGTCTAAGGGGAAAGAGAAGGGAAAGAAGTTGGATGAGAGGGGACGAAGATGATGAAGGATGATGGGGCATGGCCAAGGTGGCGAGGGGGTTGACATGGAATCACCCCACGGTTCTATGTGGAACGATAATGCCCAATGAGCAGTTATATCAACATTAATTATTCAATTTGTCAGACAAATATAGTGCTTTTGCAAGTGATAATCTTGTAGGGAATTTTTGAGGGCCTAAACAACCTTTTTAGGTAATAAAAATTATGAAAGTAGAGTGTACCCTTGGTGGTGTACCCTTTCTACACCCTATATCTATATATTACTTCAAATAAATTGATGATATATTTCCAACGAGCTATTCTGAATTCAAGACAAAACTCGTATGAGAAAGTTACAAATGAAACAGTTAAGGGTAGAATTTGAGCACCAGTTTACTTTTTGAGGGAATAACATTTTCCTCATATATCAGTTTGGGGTCCAGGAGTAGTCTATGAAAATATTGTGGACCAAAACAGAGAACCATAGATCCATATTTGGAATCTAGGTACCTAAAAATGTGTAGGAAGAAAAAGAAGACACCTATAACATATAGGGTTAAAATGGGGAAAATAGTCAAAACTCCCACAGAGCATAACTTTATGCTCAGAGCTCAAAATTGAAAAAATGAATAGTCGATGGAAAGGTATTTAGGAGGATAATGAATCTATCAAACCATAAAATTGACCTGATTAGTATAAGTTGTATTAAATTAAAAAATAATATTATGTGTGGCATTAAAAAGAAAAAACAATTATATATTCTTTTCCATAATTGTGTATGTATATATTTTTGTCTAACATAAATTCATTTGCATGCACACTTGCATAATTTAGAGATACAAGAAGGAATTTTGGTTCATATATGAGAACCACGTTCTTGGAGTATTCCCAAGGGTCCTACAATCATGAAGAGGAATTCATAAGGTTACAAGTCAGCATGGGAAATGTTGAGACAAAGAATGGAAGAAGAGGCAAGAAGGAGCTTGTAACTATGAGAATCATATACAGATAATTGTAGAGAAATGTGAATTATAATGAAATTATTATGAAATAAAAGGAAGAGATATTGCATAGCTTGAACATATCTTGAACATAGGAATGAAAGATAGTCAAGGAGAATGAACAAATGACATCATTCCCCAAGGAAATACACTAAGATATCTCATGCAATTTTAGGGCCAGGGAGCATCTCAAATGTGTCTCCTGTTAGGAGACAAGGGAGAATGCCCGAGGGAGAAATATTGCAAGGTGAACTTAGGAAAATCAAGGCACCAACTTTCAATGTTGAGCATAGGAAGGGAGAAAAGGTCAAGGCCTAGTTATTGGAAATCAAGAAATATTTTCAGCTGCATGATTATCCCTCTAGGGTAGAAACAAGAATTGCAACCTACCACTTGCAAGGAAATAAATCCATGTGGTGGGATAAACTTAATGAAGACAAACAACTTAATGAGAAGAGGGTCTCATGGAGGTAATTCAAAGGATATTTCCAAGAAAAATATTTATCCAATAATTACTATGAGAGGAAGATGAAAGAGTTATTTGAACTCAAGTTGGGAAACATGACAATGGATGAATATGAGAAAAGATTGTTTGAATTGCTAAAGTATGTGGACTTCATAAAGCATGAGAAGGTAAAAATAAAAAGGTTTCTAAGTGGGTTACCCTCTTTCTACGGTGACAAGATACAATATGATAACCCCACTGGGAATTTGGAGGAGACCATAAGGAGAACAAAGCATCTTTATGAGTAGAGCAGAGGAAGGACAATTTTCCAAAAATATTGGAATCACAAGATGAAGGGTAAAAAGGAGCAAAGGAAGAAAGGTTTTAAGAAACCCCTTTTCAAGAAAAAATCTCAAGAAAAAAAAAAGGAAAATCAACCCAAAATGATCACAAGACAATAAATTCATTTGGGAAAATGCCAAGGAAACAACCTGTACAATGTTGGGGATGTGAGGGAAATCACTTATATAGGGATTTCCATCACAAAGGAGAAAAATGGAGGACTGTCCACAACATTCAAGAAACTAAAATAGTTGAAGATATGGGAGGAAACATGAAAAAGATTAATGCACCCTTGGACAAAAAGAAATTAGAGTATCAAACCCCCATGATTGAAGTGGAATATAAGATTGATAAACATCCCATAGAAATTTTAATTTATTATGGAGATAACCATAGTTACATAAACTCTAGCATTGTTAACATATTTCACTTATGAATGAGTAAGCATAAGAAGTCTTGGTTAATTCAGTTAGCCATGGGGGCTAAGAGAAAGATAAATGAGTTGGTTAAATATTTACAAATAGACATGAACATAATCAACACAAAGGTAGTTGTGAACATCATACGATTGGGATCACATGATTGTCTAATTGGCATGGATTGGTTGGAAAAACATGTTGTCCTAGATTGTTACAATAAGACAATAACTTGTCTTGATGAGGCAGGGAAACAAGGAAATATTCTAAGAATTCCATGAGTTGTATTTGTTAGAGAAATTTCATCCATGTAACTAAAAAGGAGTTTTAGGAAGGGATGTCAATTGTTTTCATCCCATATGGAAGATGAAGCTAGAGATAAAGTCCTAAGTACTGAGGACCATCCATATTTTGAAGATGTTTTTGGGGAAATCCCATGATTTCCACCAAAGATAGTCATTGATTTCTCTATTGATTTGGTGTCAGAAGTTTCCCTAGTTTCCAAGACACCTTACATAATGGGTGCACCTGAATTGAAAGAGTTGCAGAGGCAGCTTGAAGAGATGTTAAAGAACAATTATATATTCCCAAGTGTGTCACTTTGGAGAGCCATTGTTATTTTTGTGAATAAAAAAGATGGAACCTTAAGGTTGTGTATTGATTTTAGATAGTAGAATAAGGTCTCAAAGACTCTCAATAAAGAACAAATATCCTTTTCCAATGATCGATGATAATTTTTAATAGATGAAAGGTGCAATAATTGTTTCCAATATTGACATGATATCGGGTTATCACCAAGTGAGGATAAAGGAAGAGGATGTCAACAAGACAACGTTCAAAACAAGATATGGCCATTATGAATTTACAGTAGTTCCATTTGAGATATCAAATTCCCCAATTTTATTCATGCTCCTAATGAATGGAGTGTTCATGAAATACCTGGAAAAGTTTGTAATTGTGTTCCTAGATGATACTATCATCTACTCCAAGATAGAATAAGAATGTAACACACCTAACCCCATAATCCTTACTTAGGTTGGTGGGATGTCAAAATTTCCTCTTCTTCACTTACGTTATTTTCTCTAAATAATATCATAGATGTATTCTTCCCATTGATATATTTCCAATGACTATAACCATGCTCAAAAACGAACTCTAGATAAAAGGTTACAACCTCTTAAAGTTTCCATGCCTTCTTTTTCCATTTCCACCTCACCGCCATGTGGCACCCACGTGGCTCCATGTCACTCATGTCATCTAGCATGTTGAAACACATCACCTTTTAGCATGGATGTGGATGCTGGCATGGAACCTTCCACCCGGCCCTCTAAGACCCTCAACTTATCAAGCCACGACCCTTATGCACTCAACCATTTCTTCATACAATTCTTCTGGTGTCTGATATATTGGGGTATTGGTCCACCAGAGAAAAAAAATACTCACTCCAACTCCCACTACCCGATTGGATCTCTAAGTTACCACCCATGATACGCGACCCTGCCATAATTTTCCACTTGTCTTATCCGTCACACAACATGTGACTACTGGGGCATCGACCCACCAAGCGTCTCTTGCACCCTCAATCATCAAACATATGATCAAGTGACCTAGCTGTAAACTCAGAAACATGTAAATACCGTGACATGCCACCTATATTAACACATGGAACCTATGACTCGACTTGGAAATCTACTTCAAACTGTGAAACACCTTGACATGTGGCACAATTTGTGCACGACATATGGGCCAACCACCACGTGACGCATCATTACCAGGCATAAGGTTTCCTACTCAAGTTTCGACACCTACTCACTATGTATTTCATGGGTTACATCATATGATTTCATTGTCACATGTCCTCCTACCCCCGCACACTAACAAGGGAATGAGAGGAACCCTTCCCTAGAACCATGCCCCAGTAGGGACCGAGATATCGAAACTCTTCAAAGAAATATAGACTTTTAAATATTGTGAGGGTCTAATACTCTGGTACCTTGAGGCGTAACTTCCTCCTGATATTGGTTATGAAATCGATGGTCGAGATTGATCGAAACCAATATCCAATGGGTGACATCTAAAGTGATAAACCAGAGGCCTCCATGCCCAACTAGGCCGACTTTCACCTTGTCTAATAAAATGTCGAAGTAGGTAAACAACCATGGCGCGTTCGCTACCATGCTGGCATCCTTGTCATCTCATGTCATTTCTCTCATTCACAAGTAGGGATGGAAATCTCTATGGGAACAATTCCCACCAGGTATTGGTTTATCATGAGGTGAAGGTAGAATATATATATTTTATGGATAGGGTACTATGGTACCTGAAGGCATAAATTCCTTCTGAGATTTTCAATGATTGATCTCAGTTTGTCTCCCAGATATAATGGTTGAGGATTGACACGCCAACAAACCAAAGGTTGATGAGTGTCATTCTCCATGAAACTCTAGTCACCATGTTGGCATGAAAAATCACACTGACGTCATCCTCATTCTTTCTCCTTAGGGATAAGCCCGAATAAGGGTTGGATCCAGGTGATGGAACCCTGCCCCACCAAGCACCAAGTTTGAGGAAATCACAAGACCTTGGCTTAAGTTCCTCTGGTGCTCTTGTATCCAGTTGTATAATAATTCCAAGGCTTCACCTCCTATGTCATTCCATTTGATAACAATCATACGACTATTGATCATCCTCCTAGATGATCCTACGAATATTTTCCCCTCACCGGTTAACACAATAATTTAAACGGGTTATGGTTTAGGTTTTGTACGTAGAATTCCCTCGGCCTCATGCTGCATCATCCTATTGGTTTTTTAACTCGTCTCCCTTAGGCTCCTAATCTATTTACCAACAAGTAATAAACATTCTACTTGAAACTCAAATGAGGGCTTGATATCCTACAATCCTTCCATTTTAATGGAGGGAAATATTATGGTTATTTAACTTCTATGGCCTTTCTCAAACCATTATTACAGTTAAATTATCACACCTTTAAGGGGATGTTACAAAACTTCATTTAAACTCATTTTTTAACATTCATTCCTCACAAGTTGTTACTCAAAACCATATGATTTTGTTGATTATACAAGCATGCATAATTACAGATTTACCAGTATATTAGATTGGAAAATGACACAAGTATTCAATCCAATTTGAAAGCATATCCATTCATGAATGAAATCATATGTACAAATTTTCATCTTATTTAGATACATCAGGTATAAAATACTTATATGTTCTACAATTTGTGACCAACCAACTAACTATGGGGAAAATCCTTTCCTCCCACCCATAGGTTATGCTACACTTTCTCTTTCTACAACAAGCCACCCCCATACCAGACCATGATACCACCAAGGGAGTCTCACACTAACTCAATCAGTCAAAAAATTGGTCAGGGAACTTACTCTCTTCCACTCCATAAAGCAAAAAATGAAGTCTCTCTAACTCCTCCCACTGAGCACAGGGACTCCATGATTTTATCAAGTTCCTTCTAGCTATATTTCCTCTACATGTGGGTACCCCTTCTCTATTATACAACCCCTCAATGACCAACCTTTACGAGTGCCACTTTCCTTCCATCCAATACCAAATAGAATCCCTATGTTGGTCCAATATAGATATGGGGATTTTTTTTTCCAGAGTGACCATTCATATCCCGAGCATGCTTCCCAGTTATTTTATTTCTCAAGTATTCTTACTCATGCGTTCTCTACTCTCCTCCTTGTCTCTTTAGTTGCCTATTGTCTGCATGTTTTTTTTTTCCTCTGTGTGTCCTCCAATTTGATTTCCCTCTCCATTCCTCAAGATCCTCATTCCATATTTTTTCATATGCAATATCCCCATTCCAAGGGAAAACTATCTACTGAGTACTTCTGCTTGACATTGCATCTTCTCCTTTCACTTCTTCAAGTACCAAACCGGAAGGCGGTTAGAACTATTTCAACTGCCCAATTTGCAAGCCATTAACAATTTATTGTGGTAAAGATAACTAAGTACTTGTGGACAAGATATGCATTTAAGTCACATAGAAGTAGGTTTTCCATTGAGTAAGTTTCCTATTTTCCTCATCAAAACTTCCCATTTCCACCTCACTAGTCTCTCTTGTGGTATCTTGTCTAGTAATATAGGATTCCCTCATTAGTCAATTGTATGTTTTTTCATTATCGTAAATAGAGGTAAAATCTTCATTAGTCATAAGACATAAAGTATTACACTTAATTATAGACTTGGGGGAAAATGAGGTGTTCCAAAGAGAATTAACAACATTTGAGAATGGTGTTGTAAGTTTTGAGAGAGCATAAGTTGTATGCCAAACTAAGTGCATCTTTCATCAAAAGAATATTCATTTCTTGGGGCTTATTATTTCAGAAGAAGGGATAGCAGTTGATCGAGGTCATTAGAGGATTTCCAGCACCATGAAATGTGATAGAGGTCATATCATTTATGGGGATTTCTGGTTATTACCAAATATTCATAAAATTATTTTCAAAGATTGCAATCCTAATCACTTCTTTGCAAAACAAGGGAGTGGAATTTGAAAGGAACTTCAAGTGTGTAGAGATTTTTCAGCAGTTGAAAGATATTTTGACAAGTGCGCCAATATTGAATATTGCATATCCAGATGAAGATTTTGTAGTGGGAAATGATGCATGCAAGGAAGGGTTCGCTGGAGTCCTCATTCAAAAAGAGAATGTGGTATGCTATGAGTCTGGAAAGTTAAAAGAGAATGAGAGGAATTATGCTACACATGAATTGGAATTAGAAGTCATTATTCATGCATTAAAAATGTGGAGGCATTACCTTATGGGGAGAATATTTGAGCTAGGAACAAACCAAATTGGTATGAAGCATTTGTTTGGACAACCAACATTAAATACTAGACAAACTATATGGTTGGAATTTCTGAGTGAATTTGAATTTGAAATTAATCAAAGAAAAGGAAAGTAAGGTGGTTGATGCACTCAGTAGAAGAGCTCATGAAATGAACATTCCAACCATCAACATGTTCAACACATATTTAAAATACAAAATTATAGAGACTGCAAATTTAGATCAACAATATCTAAAAATAAAATAAACATTACAACAAGGAATTTTACAACACAAAATTAAATATTATGAGTTACAAGATGATGGAATACTCATGTATAGAAGAAAAATATATGTTTCATATGTTGGAAACCCAAGATAACAGAAAAAAATACAGTTATAAGAAGCCAATACTTTTGGCCAGGAGTGAAGAAAGAAGTGGTTAATTACATAGTCAATTTTCTAGAGTGTCATAAGGAACAGACAAAGCATATACATCAAACGGGGTTTTTATGGCCATTTCCCATTCCTGAGTGGAAATGGAAATTGGTTATAATTGATTTCATCACAAATTTTCCCAAAAACATGAAGCACCATGATTCCATCATAGTGGTGGTGGATAAATTAGCAAAGGATACACATTTTATTCCAGTAAAGACTACACACAAGGAAACAAATATTGTATAAATTTACATGAAATAAGTTGCTAGGTTACATGGAGTCCCTAAGGCATTTTTTTCAGACAAAGATCCAAAATTTACATCAAATTTTTTGAAATGGTCGTTTAAAGGATTTGGGATAAATCTAAATCTTAATCAAATGTATCACCTAGAGTCAGATGGGAAAATAGAGAGGACAACATAATCATTGAAGATATTTTCAATATGTATGTGATGGACCGACCATCGAACTAGGAAGATTATAGCCACTTAATAGAATTTTCTTACAATAATGGGTATCAAGCCTCATTAAAAATGATCCCATTTGAAGTTTTGTATGGAAGTGAGTGTAACACACTAGTGAGATCGGATAACCCAATAGACAGAGTTGTTGTTGAGACAGATTTATTGAAGGAAATGGAAGAGAAAATGACAAGGATTGGGAAAAATTGAAAGGCTTCCTAAATAGGCAGAAAATTTATGTAGATAAGAATAGAGTTTAGAGGGGCTTTCGCAGTGCAACATATTAGATATAATTTTTGGGATTAACTGTGTAGAGTAAGTCATTAATCTATGACCCATATCCATGAGTATTAGTCGCAACTGACCAGTAATTCTCATGATTTGAATAGTCCACTTAGCACTCATTGCATCGGGTGATGCTCACAGGGGTGAAGAAGTGGGATTGAAACCAATGAAATGACTTACTCTACGCAGTTAATCCCAAAAATTATATCTAAGAATAGAATTTTTAGATATTTTAAAGTGGAAGAACATGTTTTTCTAAAATTGAAAAAGAAAAGAAGTTTAATAAGATTGAGTTGCTTCCCATAGTTGGCAACAAGATATTGTTGGCCTTTCGAAATATTCAAGAATATAGGTCCATTTTCATACATGCTATCATTTCCTGCATCCATGAGAGTGAAAAATGTTTTCCATGTGTCATTATTAAGAAATATGTTCCTGACCATAACCACATAAATTATTGGACTGTGATCTAGGTGGAAAACGAAGGGGATTTCTAGGTGGAACCAACATGCATATTGGACTAGAAATTCAAAGTGATCAGTAACAAATTCACAGGGTTGGTAAAGGTTCAACAGAGTTGCTACAGTCTTGAATGTGCAAGATGGGATAATGAAGAAACTATATGGGAGGAATACACACAAATTTTTATCAATTTTGAAGAAAATAGAAGTTAAAAATGCAAGACTCCTTTTTTGGGAAGCTAGAGTTCCGAAGCCACATCTCGTAATTCTTCATCATTTGCATTGATATCCCTGATAAAATAATGTTGTAGATATGAATGTGGCTATGGCCAAGTGATGTGATATGAGGAATGATTTTTTTGAATTTTAATAAATATAATGTGATTTCATCGACTAGGGGATATGGATAGAGATGGGGGCTATGATATTCACAAGAGGAGAGAGTGTCAAAGAGGGGTCCAAGGGGAAAATTAACTATGGGAATTAATTCAACACATTTTCCTAAATTTTATTATCATTGGGGCTAACGTCTATTTTATGTTTGATTGTATGAGAGTCCAATCATTAAACTGATGTAAGAGGGTGGGTGTGAGAGTCACATCCCATAGTTATTGGAGAGCATGGGGCTGAAGTACAATCAACATTGAGCAAAGTGAGCAGTCAACTATCTTGGGAAAATAGAAGAAATTTGTATGGGGGAGAATAAGATGTTTTTCACATTTGAGTTTTGCATGGACAACAAGTAAAGACCAAGGAAGAAGTGCATTGGAGCTAGAACAAGAAGGATGGGTGAATTTTGGAGCATGATGGAGAATGTTTTAGCATTCTGGAGTGGAATATTTAAGAGACAATTTGTCAAACCTGAAGATTGAATTCATGTGTGAGTTTCAATATGACAACAATTGTTTCTTGTTGTTTTCCTGATAGTTTTCTTGGTAGTGAGTTTCCTTGAGTTCCCAACAGAGATATTCTTGGTTATCTATGCCAGAGATACCCTTATAAACGAATGGGACACTTGATGGATTGAGAGAATTGAAGGGTACATTCCTTAGGTTGGGTAGGTCAAGAGGAAGAGAGTAGGAAATTTGAGATAGCTATAGAAGAATATCAGTGGGTTGTGGGATATTGAGTTGTGAGTGGACTATGAGAGGTACCCTTCTCTTTTGAATTCCTAGCCCCAAATTGGGGGTGACTTTCTATTGATATTTGGGACAACAAGTTTATGTTTGGGTGGAATGTCCTTCCCAAGTGGTTGTTTTGAAAGATAAGTGTTTATCTAATTTCTGAGATTTTTATGAGTTTGATGGCTATTCATTTTATCCTGTGCATGAGAATGGTTTTATGTGTTATTGTAGATGATTTATTAACTACATTCATGTTAATTTATAATGTTGTAGATGCATTTAATCATGGGCATCAAGTTCTAGTAAATTTTATGTATAATTTGTAGATGATAAGCTATAAGAAATGAGTTAGCAGAATTTTTTCAATTTTTATGTGTATAATCAAAACTATAATGTTGGATGAATGTAAAACTATTTATTCTTGACAAAGAGGACAAGCCTCTTCAATGTCCTTTCTAGTCTATTTAGGGTACCTATATTTCCCATGTCATAATCAATGGAAAATTAAAACAAGCAAGAATAGGCTTTAAAACATGCCAAAATCAACAATTAGACTAATATTATGTCCTTCAAAGAATGTCATAACTGAATGGAGCAACAATGTTAATGATTGATATTCAACATTTTACGATTTTGTTATGCTCTATCTCAAATATTTTATCTTTGAAATGGAATATTATGAAAATTTAAGTTAGTTAATGTTATTCGGCTTATGAAATTTAGTAAACACTTTGCATAATTAAAAAAAAAAAAAAATACTAAAAAAAAATTGGAAAACCATATATTACATCTCTAAATTAAATTTTATAAATATTATGTAGAGATAATATAGATTCTCTAAAATTGTTTTATAAATAGTATGCAAAATGTTTTTTATTTTTATTTTTGAATTTTATAAAATAATTACCATCTTTTAATGTATTTAAAGCAATTATAATTAATTATAATTAGAATAGAGAATCAGGTCTTCTTTATCATTTCTTCAATCCTTTGACATGTATGACACATACTGTGGGAATAGATCTCCATTCTTAGCATACAATTCCTATAACAAAAATGTAACACAATCTTTTAACAAAATTAAGTAAGAACAGAGAAGTAACACCAAATAGTAACCACTCTCATTAAATTAATAACATAAAAAACAAAATACACTTACAATTGGAATTAGCTTCATTAACAAAATTAATTCCTTTCACATAAATCATTCTTGACTTATCTCTTTAAATTTCTCTAATGAAAAAGTAGACTATAAATTTAAAATTAAACAGATTTTACACCATGTAAACCCTATCATGTAACGTAACGCAGCTTTGCATTCCACGTTGCTACCTCTTTTTAAATAAAATGTCATGTAACATTTGTGGTTTATTAAAGAGTATGTAAGATAAATCTCTTCTATATGTGATTGTTGAAATTAATGTATTTAATTAAATTATATTCATTTTGTAAAACCTATCGTGTAAATTTTGTAAATCTTATCATGTAATGCTATTTTGCATATAGTTTTGTTATTCTTGTTAAATATATAACTTGTTGTAATTAATGTATTAAATTAAATTACATTTATTTTGTAAAACCTTTATTTTGTAAAACCTATCATGTAATGTTCATTTTGTAAATTCTATTATATAATGCTATTTTGCATATAGTTTTGTTACTTTTTTTTAAAATATATAATTTGTTGTGAATGGATTAAGATTTCATACAACACTTATTGCTAATTTTGTAAACCCTATCATGTTGTTGTTCCAGAGTCTGTATTTAAGGCTTTTAAAAAGTATAGTGTCTAGGCATCCGAAAGTTAGTAAGATGTAAAAAGGAGGAGGGTAAATCTTAGGGAAAGGAAGCTAGGGTTGATTTCTAGGTTGTTGTTGCCTGGCTTCCAACTGTTCCTGGATGTTTATATCCCTTTCAATTGCAGCCCATGCACGTTCAAGTTCTACCCGAGTGTTAGTCGTTTTAAGTATGGTATCAAAGAAATTTAAAGCGATATGGGTTTGATCTGTCAAACCGGGTTCAATATTGGGTTGTCTTACAACAGGGACAGTCATAGAGGAACATAAAACTTAAGGAAATCCAATTTTTTTTATGCTATATCAATTTGATTTTATAAAAGAGAACTTTAGAAATCAATATTAAAAGCAAATTGCAAACCAAAGGCCTTTTTCTGTAACTGTGTTATATTGAAATAAATGGTGTATGAATTATGGAGAAAAACATTAAGCTGCCTATAGAATAAGGCTCCTATCGAGGGAGAATCTCACTCTGTAAGAAGAAGAAGAAGAAAATAAGATATAAAATGATCTGATGAAGCATAAAATATGACAACCTAAAGATTTACAGGTCTTGTACCTGCTAGTAGCCAATACAGAAGAAAAACTATAAAAAATAGATAGCTAAACATTAATCACTACAGTAGAAGTTTTACTAAATTACAATGCAACATTCATCAGATATATATAAGTTAAATAAGAATGAATATGAAATAACAGAGAGAACAAACTCATAACGTAGTGACGGAATTAGGAATCTCCGGATTGCTTTGTATTAAGTCTCGAAAAGAGACAGTCTCTATTACAATCAATCAAAAAGGTCCAGCCTTTTTTCTTTCTTCAAAATGTATATTTATACAAAATTCTTTTGCACTGGAATCTCAATAGTTCCAGAGGTTTTCGGTTACAATCAAGGAGTATAAACGTTTCGTTTCTTTTTCTCTGTTCTCATTTGGTACCTGAAACCTTCCTCTTCGCATGCTCCGTGCAAATAATGCACTTCTCCATGAGCTGTGATATCAACTTAGATGGCTCTGCTTGATTATTTGCCTAAAAAATATAGCACTCTTTCATTAATAGCGGCAACCTTCCCTCCACTTGCTGATCTTCGGCATTAATAGAGCATAACAACATACTTGGTTTAATTAGCCACTTGTCTATTTGCACTATGTCTATTTGAGTTATTTGTGATATCTCGGCTAATTCTCTTTCTTCATTTTTCTTGATATTTAACATATATTTAGCTGTATTGATCTGACCCAGTATCTCCATGACACTTTCACCATCGGAACCCGGACAAATCTCACTTAACAAACCGAAAATTTCTTCACAAGATTTCCTCAACTTCGTAGCTTGTTGTTTGCCTTCAGATATATTTCGCTCCCATTCTTTCAACAAGATATTACCCTTGGTCTTCTCTGCGATGGGAAAACTAGAACTACTGCTTGCTTCCCTTCTCATTGTGGCTATAATAGCCTCTTGGAATGCCACCCGAGCTGCTCCGACATCCCTTTATTTAAGAGAGAGGTTTTCCAACACCTGATCAATGAGTTGGAAGCTGCTTTGAATTATTTCCACTTTTGCAAGCAAACCCTGTTGCGACACCAATAACCTTTTTCTAATCTCTATTGCTTGGGATTGAAATATCCCGATGTTGATTACCTGGCTTTCGGCGAATTCTAGTTTGGCTCGAAGCTGGTCTATCAATTCTCCCTGCTGGCTTATCTGAGTCTGACTCGTCTGAACCTTCAACTGTGAATGTTCGAGATCGACTTTAAGTCGCTCGATTTCTTTTTGATCTTCTATTCTTTCTTTCTCTAAAGTCACAATTTCCTGATCTTTAGCAGCAACCTATGTTGTATCTAGTTTAGCCTCTAGTTTCTTGATCAAACGATTCTTTCATTTTAGTTGATCCTTTAGGGTCTCGACTAAATATTGATTCACCTTGGCGAAAGCACCCAATGTTCCTGCTATTTGCGTCGCGAATTCAACTTTATTCATATCTTTCCCATCAGTTAAAATTTTATATTTCTTAGAGACAGTACCTGCCTCTTGCTAGAGTTCTTGTCTCACGACCACTTTTCTCTTCTTATCGAGGAAGAATTCATTCAAAGGTAGCTCTTCAACTGCTATAGGTGTCAATTTTTCACCCAAAATCCAACCTGCGTCCGAGATTTCCTTTGCAGATTGTAAGGGGGTAATGGAGGCGATGGGATTGCTGACCTGTTTAGAAGATTTCCTGGGAGCAGTGACCGAAGTTGACTTGCTTGGAGGACCCGAAGCCTCGGCTTCCTATTTCGGGCCACCAGCTTGCTCTTCTTTATCCTGTTGTTCTTCTCGATCGAGTGTTGAACCTTTGGAGCCTTCGGCCTTTATTTTCTGCACCTCTACGATCGTCGGATTCTCACCTCGTAATACTGGAGGGAGGCAACTCCGCCTATGATCTTGGAATATGACAACATCGGCCCTCTCTTCAGGCAACAGGGCTTCTATTCAAGCCAAAACCTCGTCATAAGATTTTTCACCTCAAAAAATATCATCGTGAGGTGAATTCTCGTGCTCAAATCTTTGAAGGCCACAACTGGCCAAATGATTACTCACGACCCTGTGTGAATCGTGTTTCTTGAATTCGATATGAACCAAATTTATATCTTCTAGGGTTGCTACCTTGGCCTTTGCATGCTCGAAGTCTAATAATGAATAAGTGTTTAAATGAATAGGAAAAGGTGGTCATACCTTTTTTGAATATCCTTTCAGTTCTTTACTTATACCGCCAATTATAGTTTGCCTGGCGATCTCATGACAAGCCAGCCTGTCGGGTATAAGTAAGGGTAAAGCATGCGGAGGGACGGAAACACCGAACACCCTGACGTATGAGAATTCTTTCTCCACATACCAATCAACCACTCTGCTTAAATTTGTTGTGATGCTATCCGATATCCTGGGTGGTGGATTATCAAAGATGGCAACATGCATCGATACCATCACCCAGTTGAAGATTTTGTATACGAAATCTGAAGCCTTGTCCTCCCAAAGTTTAGAATGGTATACATGGACTGGCTCAGCATCCAATGGAGCTCAGTTCCAATTCATCAAGGGAAAAGGTGTCATGGAACATACTGCGTCCATGAGATATGCGAACATAAAAATGAAGCAGCTTTCCTGCTCTCTTTCTGTGTCCAATATTCGGTAACCCGACTGGTCAGGCTATTTGATAACATTTTAGCCCAGTCGAAAGAAGATCCTTTTGCTACTGAGTATATCAAGGGAACCCATTGGAGGAAAAAATACGTGGTGTCTTCCCTCCCATACAATCTACAGGTCATCATCGTTACGTATTTGAATTGTGGTTCCAAAGAAGATATGGAATAAATTCCATTGTTGTCTACCTTGAACTTCGTTGGGTGTGAGACNGACGTGGGTGGTAATTTGTACATAACCTGTAAGCTTTCTGGTCTGAAGGTCCCAACAGTGACCCCCTACTCGTTGATGATGGTTTTGGTAGGGATGTCTACATGATCTAGCGCCCATTGGATCATGTCATAGTAAGGTAGAAGACGTGGTTGGGCCACTACTTTGTGCATCTCTGCCTGGACGATGATCTTGTATTTGGTAGTCATGTTGTATGTCTCATTGTCACTGGAATCATCTAAGTAGTTCACCAACTGTGATTGCAACACCTCTAAGACGTATGACCAAGTTCACATGCGATCAACGGTTCAAGGTGAAGTATCTGAAATATTATCAGAACCTTGTCCTGAAATCTTTGTGCTTGCCTTGGATACTTTTCACGGGGCCATGACAGGGGATTGTAACTTTGCTCTTCTGCAATAAAAATGTGTATACATATAGAAGTTAACTTACCGAGAAAAACTTCTCTGTGCAGGATAGAAATGGATTTTATGAATAAAATAGGAAGTAAAAGATCTATATATTCAACCATTTAACATATCGATGTCCTTACGAACAGAACGGTCCAATCATAATTAGATAGATATTTTGGCAATAAAAACCATATCCTCACTTTGTCGTTTTGCCTTATTTCCAATTAATGCCATAAAATTCGACGGTTCGTGAAACAAGTTGGCGCAAGGAACATTTGAAATTACCTCGTAAACTGCGCATTATTATCATTTGCATTAAACCTTGATTAGGCTGGCTTGGCTTCCTTAATCAGGATTTAAATCAACATTTCGGCATTCGCCGTATCAGATCTTTTAACTCTGACCTTCCGAGCCTCTAAAACCCGAGATTGCGATGATTAGATTTAGTTAAGTGAGGACGTAATCAGATTAAATGTTTTATTAATCATGTTTTAATTTATATCGCGACTTCGCGGCTCGGGGCTTCGAGGGTATAGTTTCCGGGCGAAACGTATGCCGAGTCGCGAAATCTCGACAGGCTTTAACCATGGTCAGACTAAACACTCTGGACGTTAACTCGGGTTACTTATGTGAGGATCTCGCAGCTTCGTCTTTCGGGGTTATGACGGTAATGTTTTAGGAGAGAGTAAACGTCGAGACGCGAAATCTTGACAGCATTTGACTGGAGTTTACATGGTCCCACTCTTAGCTTTCACCCGAGGTAAGCTTTTGAAACTTTTCGCGACCTCGCACATCAGGGTTTGTAAATCTTGTGACCTGTAACTCCCAAAGAGAAATATTCCGAGGTACAAAGAGAAACAACCTTCATTTAATGATAAAAGTGGTAACTTATGAAACATCACATCTCCTGTTATTTCGCATGTCGAGACTACTGAGATTTTCAGTAGGTGAATGTCACGAAGCGAAAAATAACTTAAGAACCGACATTTGGCCTTTAAAATAGATTTGAACCAAATGAAAAAGGCGGCTCCAACACATGTAATGCTATTTTACATATAGTTTTGTTATTTCTTGTTAAATATATAACTTTTTTTGTGAATGGACTAAGATACCATACAACACGTGTTTATTAAAAGGTTTCTAAAATAAATTTGAATTATTGACATTCATTGAAATTGAAATTAATGTATATAATTACATCACATTAGTTAAATTAATGTATTTAATTAATTACATTTTTTTTTTCTTACTGTGGTTGATTTTTAATACTTGCATTAGATTAATTAGAAGACAAATGTCATAAATAAATGTTTAAATTATTAAATAAAAAGTGTCATCTAATGGAATGATTAAAATAGCATATCCCTAAAGCAGGGGAAAGGAAACACCAAAGTGAATATGGGTGGGTGGTTAAGTTGTTTAAAGACCATCAAATTTTGATCTTGGGAGAATTTAAAGTGATGTAGCCACATATAGTCAATGTTCAATGTTTTGGATGACTAGGTTAGATCTGTGTTCTTCACCTAATTTCACATAAAGGTTGTATAGGATAATAATGACATAGATTCCTTTAAATGTAAAATATAAATTAATGTGACTAATCTTGTGGATCATATTTGATAAATCAAAGATTAAAATAAATCCAAACTAATATGATTAGTATAACATACACCAACAAATGTGGAAAAAACTATTTTCATATTGATTTGAATCATAAGGCCAAAACTGATGTTGTAAGTTAAGTAGTGATACAAAGGAAATATATGATGAAAAATCATTAGAATCAATGATTTCTATGGAAATCATGTGAAAAAATTGTAGAAAAACAAAAAAATTGAAAAGTTGTCAATGGAGAAAAACACGTGATATAAAAAAATTATTTTAATTTTATAAATATTCACCAATAATCATATTTTATAATTTAATTATTTTAATTTTATAAATATTCACCAATGATCATATTTTATAGCTTAATTAGAAGATGAAAAAAAATGGTAGAATGTAAGCACACTATGTAATCAACTAAGAAATGAATATAAACACATAGTATGTAATCAATTAAAAAAGGAATATAAACACATAGTATGTCACCAATGAAGCAATTGTTTTCTCCTTTGTTTGTGTATTTTACTCCACATTTACTCAAATACTATTTTGAAAAATGAAAAATATTACACTAATTCCACCTCTATTAAAATAATATAAAAATGACACCTCATTAGTTAAAATTAAAAAATAGCACATGTTAATCGTATGGGTCAATGTATGCATTATCAAAAGTGATTTTCTCGCACACATATAAGAAAGTATCAAATAATTTTAAATAGAAACAAAGTTAAAATGTCGATGGAAAAAGGAATCACATATATTTAAGAATTTTCTGGTTCAAATTTACCCTCAGTGTTGGCATCAGAAGTCACTCCTAGATTGCAGCAGGAGTAAGCCTGAAGCCCATTAGTTTATGTCACTATTTATCGATAAAGGGTGATGAATGGAAGTGAACTCAGAACAATATCGCTCTAACTCAGAAACTAGGCCAGGCATGCACAAGCAGATGAGATCCTGGTTTAACTTCAGACAATAAGTTGTAATAAGGGTGAGTAGGAGGAAGACTTCTATGAGGAAATGTGAAGGGTTGTTGTAGGCATCGAGCTTCCAACAACCTGTAGAAGAAAAATTTGAACACAAGAACTTCTTATATTCAAAAGCAGAAACACTAAAAGAACATAACAACGTTATAATAAATCCTTTATCATAACACAGTCATGACAATTCATGTGAATCAATCAATCATGAACCCTTTCAGTATGATATCGAAACAAGATGAAAAAGAGAGTTGCCTTACATTAAACAAGGAAATTTCGTATACAGATACATAGCCAAGAAAACCAGTGCTTCATTAAAACATCACAGTTGGGAGCTCTGCTCTACCATCCATCCTTTACAAAAATACAAAAACTGAGTATATATACTCAACGAAATTCACCTCCTTGGCCCCATAAGGGTAGCTGAGCTACATAGTTTAAGGATTTATGTGCACATGATCTTCCTTTAGACTGTACACGCAGCTTCTTGTCTAACACTGCTTCAGATGACATGGCTTCTGTAGGAAAACTATCCATCGGAGAACCACGAACTGACTACTTCTGACCCTTCCCATGCCTTCCATTTATGGATTGAGATGAGGTCTCAACCACCTGCTCAATATTCATTAACTACTTCTTCCATGGAGGGTGGCCGAGACTGAATACATAGAGAGTGACCACGTGTCAGTTTTCCAAATCTTGGAGGGCAACCTTCATTTCTTCAGGTTTCACTTTTAATGTAACCACAGGGCCATGCAATTGTCTTCAAGGAGGCTTTTTCATTTCGTGTTTCGGGTTTTGGTGATTCCCAATGCAGTGGAGGAGCGACCCCTTGTCTTTCAAAGTCTCGATAGTCGGAATGCCAAAACGGCTCTTGGGGGGCTTTTACATTTCACGTTTCGGGTTTCAGTGATTCCTGATGCAATGGAGGAGAGACCCCCTGTCATTTGATGTTCCGGTAGCCGAAATGTCGAAATGGCTCTTGGGGGGCTTTTACATTTCACGTTTTGGGTTTC
>SNQJ01S0078125.1:0-27412 GCA_010110895.2 Picea sitchensis
ATTCATTATTCAAGTTCAAATATGGACTCCACTATAAGGTTTTGAGCACCAAGTATAGGTCACGGGGAAATAGATTGTAATATCCCTCGATTTATAAACATTTGAATATTTTAATTTTTGATAGTTTATGTTGTGAAAGTTTTTGGGAAAAGTTTTATGTTAAAATTATATCATCATAAGCATTGATGATGATGAATATTTTTGTAAATATTATTTTAATTGATATTATTTAAATAGAAACAAATTTATTAAAGAATTCGGTTACAAAGAGTAAATCATTATTCCATGGGAGAGTGAAAAGGGATAAAAACCACTAGAATAAATATTGTCCATGAGGAAAAATGTAAACCTACTCCCAAAGACGTGGGATGTGAGGGAAAAAGCTAGCACAAAGTTAGGCCAAGAATATTCCCTAGGGTTATGGATGAGGCTAACGTGGAAAGAAATACCTAAGAAAGCTATTCTTTTTTTGTGAAAGGAAGAAGAGACACATGTATATAGGAAGTTGGATGTTCCTGAGTACTTATGAGAAAGAATTGAGTTTGATGGTTCAGAGAAAAAATAAAACTCTTATTTATCTGGATAAGGTCATACAAATTTTCAATCTCTATGGAATAAAGATTTACACTTGGGGGTGACATGAACAAGTAATTGTGGCTTTTCAGATTGATGGTTAGGAGGAACTGGATTTTCTCCTCAGTTTGTTCTTTGAATATTGAAGCTTACTCATATATGTTTTTATTGTTTTATTCCTATATGTTAATAAGTGATAAATAGTTGTAATAGAGAATAATTATTTGTTATTGTAGTACTAGTTATGACCCAAGAAAGATATTTATGTGTTCTTTTTTATTACTAACTTAGTTGCAGAAAGTAAAACCTATAGAATTATTAGTCACAATTACAAATAGGCATTTCTTTGTTATATTTATGTTTGTGTCTACTACAAAAAGAGATATCTACAAAATGCATGTTTGAAAAGTAAAATAGATAGCTTTGTGTTATATTTATTAGTAATTTGTTGTAAAAATAAACATTTGTGGCATGAATGGCCATATTCAATAGAGATACTTCTCCATGTTCAATAATATTGGTTTGTTTGTAATAAAGAAAAATAATTTTGCATTATTGTTTATCTATTTTCAAAAGAATGATTGTTTACTAGTAATGTTACAAGAAAGTAAAGAAATTACAGAACAAACTTTCAATAATATTGGTTTTTTTTAATAAAAAATAATAATTTTGCATTATTGTTTATCTATCTTAAAAAAAATGATTGTTTACCAGTAAAGTTACAAGAAAGTAAAGAAATTATAGAACAAACTTTATAATGCTAGTCATGTAAAACCTTAGTTTTTTCAAGAATAAGTTATTATGCACATCAAGGGTTTAATAATTGTTACATGCATACATTTTATGTTATTATATGTGTAATGGTTATCTTTAACAACAAACAATTTTTATAGAAAACAAAAAGTGTAAGTCTAAAATATAAATACATCTTTATATTTACAGGGAGTAAATACTACGTGCAGACTATACAAACCAATACATTACAGTGCAAATAGAATCCAAGGATACCAAAGAATTTTGCATATATAACAAAATATATTATTAGAGTTTTTAAGCATTATAAATAATTCAAAGGATTTCATTTTGAAACCCTGAACAAATGTCAAGGCAGCATGGAAATAGTTGTTTGGAATAAAATAGAGGCGAAAATTATTCTCCAAAATAAAAACCCTCACCCCAACGCCAAGTTTGAGATACTCAATACACGACTCTGGTAAAAGCTTAAGGTTTAGCAACCGAGAGTTGTAAACATAGGATATTATGATTACCTTAAAGAAAATAACTCGAGTGGTCTACCAACATGTTGTTCTAGTACATATCCACATCCTCAAACCTTAACTCACCTGCCATTTTGTGGAAGGAGACTAAAATTTTAACAATATTAGGATCACTGAACTAAATTGGAATATATTCAAGAAATATTTTAAGCAAAAGTATTTAACGAAATGATACTATGATGGAAAATCTAAGGAGTTTCATGATCTTAAGCTAGGATTGATGAATATTGAAGAATTTGTCACAAATTTTGTGAATCTAATGAGATATGTACCTTACGAGAGAGGAGAAGGAAAATGTTCAATGATTCATGATTTGTTTGCCTCAAACATACAAAGACAAAATTGAGTTCCTTAATCCAAAGACAATGGATGAAGTAATAAGACACACCAAAATATGTTCCATTCAATTTAAACAGAGGTATGAAAATACAAAGACATGGAAACATAGAAACAAGGACAATTTTGATCCTAGAAAGATACACAAATTCTGATCTCTCTTGACTTCTTGTCTTGGACCACCATAGGGTTGATCCATTCTGATTCTTCAACAGGTTATATGATTCATGCTTCCAACATTTTGTCTAGTTTAATCCTAACTTTCTTCTTGTATTTAGGATTCAGTCTATAGGGTCTCTACTTGACTAGTCTTGCATTTGGTTTCAAGGGAATCTTCATCTCTCTCATGGGCCCTTCAATGCCCTTCATGTCTATGAACTTGGTTGGAAACAAGTCCTGGTATTCATGTAGTAATTATGTGATCTTATCGATAGTGGCATCATCCCAGTAATCCCCAACGTTTTCCAATTTAGGTGCTTGCTCTGTTCCAATGTTAACTTTCTTGATTTTGATGGGCTCCCCAAGAAAAGGTAATTCGACCCCAGGCCCTTCTATGTCTCTATGTCCTTCAGTTTTTTTGATGTTCACGTTCCTAGGATCATCATCTTCATCAACATTTATATTGTAACAACCCAATACTTTTTGAAGAGGTGCAGTCCATTCATCCTCTTCTTGTTAAATGATTCAAACCATCAAATGTGGGTAGATTACTTACATCTGTGTCAATCCAGCGAACTTCCCTGGTTAATCTAGCACACCTCTGCGCAGAATCTTCATACATCTTGTTCTTCCAGTTCTCCAGTGCTTCTTATGAATCTGATGAGCATGCACTTTCACTTCGCCAACTCAAATTCCCGTCTATTGTAGGATTAATGTAATCTTGTTGTCTTGTTGTCAATTTGTAAATATTTTCTAGCTCATATGCACGGTCTTCTTCTCTGATGGGTTATGTGTATCTACTACCTTCATCAAGATCAAGAGGTGCAATGACCCTAAGGCCATTACCCTCGAATGTCATTCTCCTCTTCTTTAGATCCACAACAGTCGAATTGTTGAAGGCATTGTTGTTCCTGAGTTTATACTTTAAGGCTCTAAAGTATACCGTCAAGGCATCCGAAAAAGTAGAGATAGTTAATGGGTAAAAAGATCAGTTTAATGGAAAGAGAGATCAAAGTTGGTTCCTCAACTGTCTCTGTCTAGCTTCCCATTGTTCTTGGATGCTAATATCTCTTTCAATCACGTCCCATGAACGTTCAAGTTCTACCCGTCTACTTGTTGTTTGTAAGATGGTATTGAATAGGTTTAACGCAATGCTTGTCTGATATGATAGACTGGGTTCTATATTAGGTTGTCTGGTAACTGGAATAGTCATGAAAGCTAAGGGTTTCCCTTTCGTAAGTCAAACTTATTTTTAAGGGTCGCAAATTTCTAGTTTGAATTAATAAAAATAAAACTTCCAAACTATGAATCAATAGTTTAATAGAAATAAAGGTTGTTTCTAGTATCTGAGTCAAATTTAAAGGAGACGGTGCATGGAATGATTAAAGAAAAAGAAACATATAGTTGTATAACAAATGTGAGGCATCAATTGAAGAGGAATCTCACGTTATGCTAATAGAAGAAAGAGAGATGATAACTTTGATGAAATATACAATTTCAGAATTCTAAAACGTTCATAGGTCTTATATCCGCTAATAGCTGATACAGAGGAAAAACTGCAAACGGTTAGATAATCTGACTGTTCAAACACCACAATAGAGGTTGCATCATGAAAGCATTCATCGAAAGTATGGAATAAAATATGGAATGACAGAGAAACACATAACTCAGGCTTGACAAGATCTGGAATCTTCAATCTGTATTGTATTAGTTCTGGCAAAATGAAATTTTCCCTTTACAATCCCATCCAGAAAAAGCCTCGTCTTAGTCTTGAAAAGTTATATTTATACAAAACTACCAATCCTAAGACGGTTGGTGATTTCCTAATTCCTAGTGACTAACTATTTGTTAAAAATAAATCAGAAACCGTTTGCATGATCTTCTCCATTTTTATGCTTTCTTGGAAGTAAAGATCTTCCAAATGATACTTTTACTTTGTTGATGACTCTCCTTCTTTTGATCCAATATATTCAATGCATCTCTCCAGGAACTGTGTAAAATTTATGGGGGGTTCTGGAAGGTCCTTTGCTTCGAACAGATAAACCTTTCTCTGTATCTTGGAGAGACGGTCTTCAACTCCTTTATCTGCAAACTTTATCGACTACAGTTTTAAGTTGGGCTCAACTAACAACCTGTCTATTAGGGTGAAATCCATTTCTCTTAGTTGTGATATTTATATTTGAATTTCACTCAAATTTTCTCTAAAATTTAATTGATGTCTTACAATATTAATCTGTCCCAGAAGTCCTGTACAATTGCATTTTCCAATGTTTAATGACCTTTTGTCTAAGAGATCAAAAAATTCTTCGCAATCATCTCTGATTTCCTTGACTATTCTTTTGTTTTCAGTTATGTTGGTTTCCCATAGCTTGAGCATGATGTCGCCTCTAATTTGCTCTGTGGCTGATATTTTCGTAGTTTTGGATGTCTCTTCACTTGCCGAATATATGATTGCCTTTTGGAGAGTAACCCTTGCTACTTTGGATTTTTTTTTCTTCATGATAATATTATCAAAGGAATTATCTGCTTCTTGAAAGTAACTCTGAATAATCTCTATCCTGGAAATCAATTTTTGTTGTTCAACTTCTATTTTTGAATGCACTTCCAGTGACTGGGCCTAGAAAGATTTCAGATCTATGACCTGACCTTCCATCAAATTTACCTAGACTGTAATTGTTTTGCATGCTCCTTTTGTTGAGCAACATGCACCTGACTTGCTTGTATCTTCTGGTTCATTTCGTCCAGGCTTGATTTGAGTAATTGAATTTCTAACCTTTCGGAAGCCCTGGTCTGCTCCAATATTTTACTCACCTCTTCTCTGATGTTCTCCTCAGCATTCTTTAACTGATCCTGTAATTGAGCTATCATGTTATTACTCTTCTTTATCCTTGTTCTCATGTTTCCCATGGTAAAAAAGTGTGTTGTTGCCATCGTTCCCATGGAACCTTCTATCTCTGTAGCGAAATCCTCCTCCTCCAAATTATGTCCATCTATCAAGACTTTATGTTTTTTTACCATACTCCCCTCCTTCATATGCATCTCTTGGTTCAGGACGGCCTTCCTTTTTCTACTGAAAAAATAATCAGAAGGAGGAATCTCATCTATGAATATAGAGGTGAGGTCATCAACAAATAGAGATCCTGTCTGTGGGAATCCAAAAGCGGACTATAAGGGGGTTAAAAAAGCTATGGGACTTCCTAGCTTTGTAGATCCTTTCCCTCCTATTTCCTTAGGCGTATTGACATCAACACCAGGTGATGAAGGGGGAGTAAGCTTACTGGACTTGGGAGGTCTCGCGGACCTCTTCTCTGCTTCGATCTCTGATTTTTTTCTCTGTAAGGTCTCTTTGTTTTGTGGGGGATTTTCGTATCCTGTGGGACTTTTTCGGGATTTCCCTTCTTCTGTGCTTCCTGTTCGAAGCCTGGGGGAACATTTTCTTGCTCCTGGGGGAGGGTGATTTCTTCTCATTGCAGTATTTTGGGTAGACCACTCCGTCTATGCTTCTGAAAGGTCTGAAAGCTAGCTTGCAGGTCGGACGACAGTGTCTGTACTCTTTCCAACACCTCTTCATAAGTCTTATTCCCTTTGAACATGTCATCCCAAGGGGACTCCTCATGTTCATATGCTTTCATATTGCAATGTATCAAGTGTTTGTTCACTAGTTGGTAAGGGTCGTTCCTTTTGTACTCAATATTTAACAATTTGACTTCTTCAAGTGCTTATGATTCCACCTTGGTATGGCCCAAATTTTGTAATGAAAATTTCCTGATGGGCACAGGGAAGATTGGCCAAGGCTTCTTTTGAGCCGTCTTTAGCTCTATTCTGATACCACCTTTCACTATTTGGTGTGCTACTTCCCTACACACCAATCTGTCTGGGAGGAATTTTGGAAGCGCATGAGGGGGGATTGAGCACCCATAAACCCTGATGTAGGAGAAGCTTTCTTCAATGAACGAATCGGTTATTTCCTTGAGGTTTTTTGAAACTGTTTCAGAAATGCGAGGAGGGTCATAGCCGAAAAACATTTTATGCATTGGTATTACCACGAAATGACAAATTTCGTAAAACAATTTTTTTGTGTTTTCTTCCCACAGCTCAGAGTGATACTCGTGAATGGGTTCGAGGCAGGTTATGTTCCAACTCCAATTCATCAAGGGGAATTGAGTCATAAAACAAATTGCGTCCATGATGTATGACGACATGTAAAAGGCCACTGGTTGACCTCAAGATCTTGCAGCTTTGTAATCTGAAACCTCTTTGGCTATGTTATCGAATAAAATCTTGCTCCAGTTGAAACTATATCCTTCTTATGCTTCCTCTAAAAAGGGCACCCATTCTACGGGGAAATGACAGGGATTCTTTTTGCCGAAGAGTCTGCACAGCATCATGGCTACATAAACCATGTACTCATTCAAAGAAGATGTGGCATAAATTTCGTGGGTATCGGCCCTAAATTTTGATGGACATCTCCACCAACCTTTGATTAAATCAGGGTAAGTTTGGTCTGCCTTGGTACATTCCTTTCTCTGAAATTCAGCTATAAATTCCGCATTGTAAATGTATTTAGGATTGGGTGAAAGTTTGTACATAACCTGGATATGTCAAGTCTGAATGAGCCGATAATGACCGCTTGATCATTTAAAATGATTCTCATTGGAATATCAATCTTCTCTAAAGCCCAACTGATCATGTCGTTGTATGTCATGAGCCGTGGGCGTGCTGGAATCTTGTGAAGTTGTGATTATGTTATGTTCCGAAGTTGATTCTTGGAATCATTAGGGGAATTTTTTATCTCGTAGTCCAGATTTTCATAGATTTGTCTCCAGGATTTGATCGAGTCGATAGCATGTGGCGTGGTGTCGGATATGACATCTACCTCTAGACTGGAAATCTCAGTTGTATCTTCACTCTTCTTGGGTCCCTTCTTTGGTTCCATAACTTTTGTATTGGAAGAAAAACCTGTCAGAGAAGAGAGGTGTATAAGCTTGGTTGGATGTGACTTACTCCTGATAGAAAAAACCAGAATAATGTTCAAAACAAAGACTTTTAATTTTCCTTTAACTCATTTTATGGTGAAAGAACTGACGCAGCTGCCAAGAATTCAATACCTTTAATGTAGAGAATATTTCTGAGATACACATTTGTGTCACAGAAATCACCAGCTATCCATTATTAATATGGTCGTATTTCGGTGATTCTAAAATCAAAATTTGAAAGATCTCGTTCAACGAAACCCAAAAAATGAAAATACCTAAGAAGTTTAATTACCATTAATTGTGTTTTTAAAACGAAGTTAGTTCATTTTAAACATTGATTTTGTGTCGAGATTTTGCGTTTCGGGGTTTTAGGGATCTTGCTTACACGAGGTATGTCACCACTAAAACCTGAATCCCAAAATCGCGATGGGATTACTTTAGGCTTTAGCTTTGGTATTGAGTCGGGACTTCGCATTTTAGGGTTTCAGGGATCTTGCTTACACAAGGTATGTCACCACTAAACCCTGAATCCCGAAACCCCGATGGGATTAGTTTAGCCCTTAACTTTGGTATTAGTAATTTAATTAATCAGGATCAAAAACTAACTTCCATTTTTTTCGGGAAATCAGGGATCGGGATTTCGCGATTCGAAATGTATTGAAAACATTTTGTTCTGAGTGAACATGAATCCCGAAAGGTTAAAAGATTGTTAATTAACTCCTTTAGGGTTTTAATTTATCGTGATTAAAAGTACTTTACAGAACATGTGTCAAGACTTTAAAAACACTTGATCTTTCTGTCTTTTATTATTAAAAAATAAAGCCATTTCGAGATTTTGGTACTGGGTTTTTGGGACTAATAGCGAGGATTATACCTTATGAAAAGCCGAATCCCGAAAAAGAAAATCTTAGTCTTAGAGATAAAAAATTTAAGACCCGGTTTCAACATAGGATCCAATTGGGGACCTCGTCTCCTTGTGGGACGAGGAGAACAGGTGGACTTAGTGCCTTTATTGGGTAAATGGGGTCAGTTATTCCAGTCTGTGAGACATAGTTGTAAAAACCCAACCAGGAGGATAAAGATTTCAACCTTAACTTTAGAAAACTTTCAATATTAAAACGTTCAACAATCTCCTGATAGGCTCACATAGAAATATCTATTCTTATCCTTTTGATCGAATAAAGCCTTCATCTTATCCTGATATCTCTGCAACTTTTCGTTTACTTCTACTCTATTTTGCTGAACTTCAACCAACTAGTTTGCTCTCCTGGTAATGTTGTTAGGTTCTTCGTTTGAATCTTTCCAAAGTTTCATTACTAGCAGAGCAAGATTGATTGGTAAAATAACATCAGTGTCATATACCATCTGAAAAGGGGACATCTCAATTGCCCTTTTGGTACTTATCATGTTGGGCCATAGAGCATATTTCAAATGGATATGCCACGTTTTCTTGTTCTCAATCAATATTTTGTTTATCACAGTTGTCAGACTTTTGTTAGATGACTCAGCTAAATCGTTGCCCTGTGGATAATAAGTTGTGGAGTGTCTTAATATGATGTTAAATTTTTTGCAAAATCTTATCATAGCCATCTATTTAAACGCTTGTGCATTATCGGTGACTATCTTTCGGGGACATTCGAATCTGGATAAAATATTTTCTTCTAGAAAATTGATTACAACTGCATCAGTTCCGTTTCTCCTGGGAATAGCTTCCACCCACTTAGTAAAATAGTCCGTTGCAGTTAGAATCCACTTGTGTTGAGAATTGGAATGTGGGTGAATCTCTCCAATGAAATCAAGACCCCATTGCTAAAAAGGGACTTCAGTTTTAACTAGAATTAGAGGTAAAGCTGGGATTTTCTATTTACCTGTAAACAACTAACAGGGAATGCAAGTTCAGACTTTGGTGTTTACATCTGTGAATAGTTTGGGCCAATAATATCCAGCTCTTAATATTTTATAAGTTGTGTCCCGCCCAGCATGGTGTCCTCCACACACTCCCTCATGGAACTCATTTATAACATTTTCAATTTCGGTCTCGACTAAACAGCTCAGCAAGAAACCCAGGGGATCCTTCCAATATAATTTTACATCTATAATATAATATTTTATAGCATGTAGCTTCAATGTCCTGGCTTTATATGGGGTTAGTTCACTAGGACATTGAAGAGTCAATAGGTAAGAAACAATATCGTGATACCAAGCTGAAGAAGAAAACCTGTCTTCTATATCAACCGTAGGAGTAGCGAAATCGAGTTCATTTATCTCTAGGAAATCTTCATCTTCTTCCAGCTGATTTATTCTGAGTGACTGCAAGTTTGATTCGGCTAGCAATTTATCCATACCTTGGCCTTTAATGAGTTTTGTTGGTTTGACTTCAAGATCGAACTCTTGAATCTTAGCTATCCATCTGCCTCTTCTCCCATCACTATCCGACTGAACTAGTATGTCTTTGACAGAGCTTGTAGGAACATAGGCTATGATCTTCGAATGTAATATGTACGTTCTGAAGGCCTTGAGAGACTTTACCATTGCGTAAGCTTGTTTTTCTAGTATATTATATTTCAACTCAGCATCTCTCATACTTTTACTGAAAAAATCAATGGGTTGTTCAAAGCCTTCTTCGTTTTTCTGTAACAATACAGTTGCGATAGTGTGTTTGGAAGCGAAGGAAAAAATCAGAAATTCTTTTGTGTAATCAGGACTTGCCAAGACTGGCGCTTCGCTGATAACTTTCTTGATTCATTGAAAAGATGCTTTGGCTTCACTTTTCCACTTCGTCTCACTGTTCTTTTTCAACATATTTGTGATCAGCTTCACAATTTCGGTGAAGTTAGGGATGAATCTTCTCAAGAAATTTATTTTTCTTAAGAAAGATTGAATTTCTTTTACATTTCTAGGGATGTTTATGGTATCTATTGCTTCAATTCTTTTGGGATCGATTTTGATTCCGTCTTTAGACACTATATGACCTAATAGCTTACCTTCTTGCATAGTGAAATGATATTTTTTGGGATTGAGGGATCTCATCTATGGAGATAGAGGTGAGGTCATCAACAAATAGAGCTCTTGTCTGTGGGAATCCAAAAGCGGACTGTAAGGGGGTTAAGGAAGCTAAGGGAATTCCTAGCTCTGTATATCCTTCCCCTCATATTGCCTTAGGCATATTGACATCAACACCAGGTGATGAAGGGGGAGTAAGCTTACTGGACTTGGGAGGTCTCCCGGACCTCTTCTCTGCTTCAGTCTCTGATTTTTTTCTCTGTAAGGTCTCTTTGTTTTGTGGGGGGATTTCTGTATCCTGTGGGACTTTTTCGGGATTATCCTTCTTTTGTTCTTCCTATTCAAAGCCTCGGGTAACATTTTCTTTCTCCTAGGGGAGGGTGATTGCTTCTCTTTGCAGTACTTTGGGCAGACCACTCTGTCTATGCTTCTGAAAGGTCTGAAAGCTAGCTTGCAGGTCGGACGATAGTGTCTGTACTCTTTCCAAAACCTCTTCATAAGTCTTAGTCCCTTTGAACATGGCATCCCAAGGGGACTCCTCATGTTCATATGCTTTCATATTGCAATGTATCAAGTGTTTGTTCACTAGTTGGTAAGGGTCGTGCCTTTTGTACTCAATATTTAATAATTTTACTTCTTCGAGTGCTTCTGCTTCCACCTTGGAATGGCCAAAGTTTTGCAATGAAAATTTCCCAATGGGAACAGGGAAGATTGGCCAGGACTTCTTTTGAGCCGCCTTTCACTATTTGGTGTGCTACTTCCCTATACACCAGTATGTCCAGGAGGAATTTTGGAAGCGCATGAAAGGGGATTGAGCACCCATAAACCCTGATGTAGGAGAAGCTTTATTCAATGAACAAGTTGGCTATTTCCTTGAGGCTTTTTGAAACTGTTTCAGAAATGAGAGGAGGGTCACAGCCAAAAAACATTTTATGCATTGGTATTACCACGAAATGATAAATTTCGTAAAACGGATTTTTTGCGTTTTCTTCCCATAGCTCGGAGTGATACTCGTGAATGGGTTTGAGGCAGGTTATGTTCCAACTCCAATTTATCAGGGGGAATGGAGTCATAAATTAAATTGCATCCATGATGTATGCTAACATGTAAAAGGCCACTGGTTTACCTCAGGATCTTGCAGCTTTGTAATCGGAAACCTCTTTGGCTATGTTATGGGATAAAATCTTGCCCCAGTTGAAACTATATCCTTTTGATGCTTCCTCTAAAAAGGGCACCCATTCTGCGAGGAAATGACAGGGATTCTTTTTGCTGAAGAGTTTCCACAACATCATGGCTACATAAACCATGTACTCATTCAAAGAAGCTGTGGCATAAATTATGTGGGTATCGGCCCTAAATTTTGATGGACATCTCCACCAGCGTTTGATTAAATCAGGGTAAGTTTGGTCTGCCTCAGTACATTCCTTTCTCTAAAATTCAGCTATAAATTCGGCATTGTAAATATATTTAGGATTGGGTGAGAGTTTGTACATAACCTGGATATGTTCAGTTCTGAATGAGCCGATAATGACCGCTTGATCATTTAAAATGCTTCTCGTTGGAATATCAATCTTCTCTAAATCCCAACTGATCATGTCGTTGTACGCCATGAGCCGTGGGCGTGCTGCAATCTTGTGAAGTTCTGATTCTACTATGTCCCAAAGGTGATTCTCAGAATCATTAGGGGAATTTTTTATCTCGTAGTCCATATTTTCATAGATTTGTCTCCAGGATTTGATCGAGTCGATATCATGTGGCGTGGTGTTGGATATGACATCTCCCTCTGGGCTGGAAATCTCAGTTGTATCTTCACTCTTCTTTGGTCCCTTCTTTGGTCCCTTAACTTTCATATTGGAATGAAAACCTGTCACATAAGAGAGGTGTATAAGCTTGGCTGGATGCGACTTACTCCTGATAGAAAAAACCAGAATAAGGTTTAAAACACAGACCTTTAATTTTCCTTTAACTCGTTTTATGGTGAAAGTACTGACGCAGCTGCCAAGAATTTAATACCTTTAATGCAAATAATATTTTTGAGATACGCATTTGTGTCACAGAAATCACTAGCTATCCATTATTAATATGGTCGCTTTTCGGCGATTCTAAAATCAAAATTCGAAAGATCTCGTTCAACGGAACCCGAAAAATGAAAATACCTAAGAAGTTTAATTACCATTAATTGTGTTTTTAAAACGAAGTTAGTTCATTTTAAACATTGATTTTGAGTCGAGATTTCGCATTTCGGGGTTTCGGGGATCTTGCTTACACGAGGTATGTCACCACTAAAATCTGAATCCTGAAATTGCGATGGGATTAGTTTAGGCTTTAGCTTTGGTATTGAGTCAGAACTTCGTGTTTCGGGGTTTCAGGGATCTTTCTTACACAAGGTATGTCACCACTAAACCCCAAATCCCGAAATCGCGATGGGATTAGTTTAGGCCTTAACTTTGGTATTAGTAATTTAATTAATCATGATCAAAAACTAACTTCCATTTTTTTCGGGAAATCGGGGATCAGGATTTCACGATTCGAAATGCATTGAAAATGTATTGTTTTGAGTGAACCCGAATCTTGAAAGGTTAAAAGATTGTTAATTAACTCCTTTAGGGTTTTAATTTATCGTGATTAAAAGTACTTTACAGAATGTGCGTCAAGACTTTAAAAACACTTGAGCTTTCTGCCTTTTATTATTAAAAAATAAATCCATTTCGTGATTTTGGTACTGGGCTTTTGGGACTGATAGCGAGGATTATACCTTATGAAAATTTGAATCCCATAAAAGAAAAGCTTAGTCTTAGAGATAAAAAATTTAAGACCTGGTTTCAACAGGCACAATCAACAACCAACAACGTTGGATAGGGACATCTCTCATCCAAAATCTCAATGACTTCAAAGTCTACAAATGTCCTAACCCCATTGATGTCCACAGGGACATGCTCTAGTCTTCCAAAAGGGCTCATCGCCTGCTGATTAGCCATTCTGAGCCTGATAGGAGAGAAAATTAGCTTTGGTTTTCTCATCAGTGCCCAGGTCTGCTTCATCATAACATTGACTTCTGATCCCAAATCGAGGACCACATAATCTGTATCATAGTCTCCAATATGAACATTGAGGTGCAGCTCCTTGTTTGTTCTCCTCTTCCTAGATACTTGGCTCACAACCCTACTCAACGTAGGGCCCACTCTTCCTATCTCATATTGTCTTATGAGGTGTTGTAGTTCTTGTATGGCTCTTTCATATTTAATTAAGTCAATAAATGTATACAAGAAATCTACAAGTTTGCTTACCTCTTTCCCTTCTCCAGATGATGCAAACTCGTCAAATGCCAGAGGCATTCCACATTCTCTCACTTATGGTTGTGCCTTCGATGAAGACGATCATTCTCCTCCAAATTCTCTTCTTGCCACCTCAAATGTATGTTTATCCTTCCTTGGATCGAACAATTGTGTCTTCTTTGCAACTATTCTGACCCTTGATCCCTTTGTACTCTTTTCTGGAGTCACTCTGTCTTCTCCCGTAACAGTTCCTCCTCTAGTGATAATAGCGACTATGGGATCCTCTCTGTGAGGTTCGGCTAATATTAACTGGACTTGCTAGTTTCCACCGCGTATTTTCTTAAGTTTAGCCAATAATGTCGGGAAATCTTCGATCACATGTTCAAATGAGTTGCAGTAGATGCAAGTGGTACAAGGGTTCTGACAGTCCCTTATTAAATGACCTAGTTGGGCACAGTTATAATAAATGATCTAACCTTGACCTCGACCAATGCCTCCTCCTCGTCCTCTTCCTCTGAATCCACCATGAGGGTTGAAGTTTCCTCTTCCTGGATAATTAAACTGCGCAGAATTTCCCTCCTGATGCATCTCTCCTTGAATCCTATAAGTATCTATTGACCTTTCATGCAAGAGGTCATAAGCCCTACAGTCCTTCTCATCATGCCCCACAGATTTACAAAATGTGCAGTAAATATTTGTAGGTGTCTGGACATATTTTTGCATGTAATAACATTCACCGGGGCGATGTCTATTTCTGCATACCTCGCACCAAGGTAGGGTAACCTGCTTCAAAGGCTTTGGAGCTCCAAAGGCCAAGTATTCATTAAATATGGGAAAGTGCTCCTTATCACGACCCTCTGATTTGCATATGATACACCAGATGTCTTATCTTTTATATTTTCCCTTTTCTTTCTTCATATCTTTGACCTGCAATGATAGGCTAGTTAGTTGACTCAAAATTTGACTCATACCTGAGTTGGATTCTCCCATAGGGGTTGATTCTAGTTTCATGGAGATCTCCAATGCCTCATCCTGCGAAGCAATCTTCTGTTGCATCAGAGGGACTCTTATGTGTGGCAAGAGGGCGGAAATGAACCATTCTTTATTTTGTTCGTCTGGAATCTAAAAACTCAAATGGCCTGTCAAGGTCTTAAACCTCTGATCAAACTCCCAAATAGGTTCAACTACTCTCTGCTTGATTTCTTTCAACTCTGTAATGTACTGTGACTATGACTTAGGTTTCCTGAATTTGGCAATCAACGCAGTCCTAATGACATTCAGTGGTTTGGGTTGTGCAACTCCTTGGACAACCTTCATGTACCATCTCAGTGCACAGTCTCTTAGGGTAGTACTAAACTGAGCTCTCTTAACAGCTTCTTCATTGACATTCTTAATGCTCTATACATCTTCGCATAAGAACCAATGTTGATCGGGATCTTCAAATCCATCTCCCCTAAAGGTGGGTAGCCTCATCTCATCTTCCATAGATATTCCTAGATTTCTTGACTGAGTTTGCACTGAACTGCTTGTAGAAGTGCTCTGAGTTCTCTGATAACTTAGGTTACTCTAGTTACTTAATGTTATTAAAACAATAGGAGGATTGATAGTACTTACTTCGATGGTAGGCGCAGTCCCTGAACTTACTTATTCTTCTCGACGAGGTTCTTCAGTCTTCCCTTCCTCTGCCCTAGTGGACTCTGAATATTCCTCGTTCAACAACTCTTATTCTTCTCCACTGTAGAACCCTTCATCCTATGCTAGTGGCTCGTGACTCTTCTCAAACAGGTTCACCAAAGGGACGTCTATGAATTCTCTCCCACTGTGCATATGTCCAACCTCTGTGTCACTATTGTTTTCTAATTTCTTGAACATTAGCTTTTCAATCCGATCGATTACTGTATCTTCAAGATGTTATTCTCATGCAATAGAATCTTGATCTTCAACTTCAAAAAGTGTAAAAAATTTCCTTTAGGTCCCTTAAATAAATATCTCTCTGCTTGACTATATGACTCTACTCTGTCAATAGCAAACTCAATAATGTACCCTCCAATAGTGCTATCAAACTAGTGATCTAATACTCTTGACACGGCGTTATCAACTCTCTTGACCTTCTTGATCAGCGACGTCGTCCAAACCACAGGTGGTCTAGATCTGATTTCAAACTGGGTATCTTCTAATCTGGCTAGCCACTCGTATAGCTCCTTATGAATTCCTCCAAAGAAAATATCGTGTATATTAGTAAAGATATACCTTCCCAACCAATCCTCTGTACTCAGGCTAGGGTTATTGCTTTGAGCTTCGATGACATCTCTCTCTTGTTCTTCTATCCACTTCTGAATATTTGTCTTCGATGGAAACCACCTTGACATTCCCTCAAGAAGATCTTGGTCCCGGCAATGGAACCGTTTGTTGGCACAAGGGCAGACCCAGGGTTCAGCTCTAACAGCGCACCAACAAGCCCTAACTACTGGCCCTTTTGGCAACACCTGCGAAGCAGGTGAAATCTCACCCGAAGTAGCAATAGGGGGTTGCAGGACACAGCTGTTTACAACCAGAGGAAATGCAACGTGGGTCCAGGATCCCAACTCATAGAAAACTAGTTATTCTTTACCACTCTTAAGCCTACCTCGCAATTTATATCTCAGATCTAACACAATGATGCACTAACAGCATATCGAATGACAAAGAACACTGCATCAATCACATAGAACACAATATATACGTGGTTCACCCTCTCCCTAGGGCTACGTCCAAAGAACTAAGTTTCTTTATGTATTAATATGGAAACATGCAGCTCTATCTGCGCACTTATCTTGCATATCTCTCTCTCTCTTTCGTTCTTCTTTATCTCCCCTCCCTGCGCACCTAGCTATAGGGTTGATCTCTGCACCCAGCTGAATATATTACAATAAAAAAATGCTCTCCCACATAACACTTCTCTCTTGTTCAATACACACTAACATCAACAACAATGATCATCCACAATAATGACGAACAATGAACTCCACCCGACTCTCTTAGACCTTTATCTATACATTACAATGACTCTTGGACAACCCTAGGCCAAAACCTAGGTTTCAAAACCCTAAATTCCAAAACCCTAGGTGTCTAAAACCCTAGGTCCACTTGACCCCTATTTTCAGGGTTTTTCCAACCTATCTTTCCTTCTTTCCCACAAGGTGCTCCAAATCACTCATTGATGGATTTTTCTGCTTGCTAAGTTGTCCATGATCCATATTCTTTGTTGATCTGTCTTCCTTGATCTTCTCATTCAATGGCTTGCTTTCCTTTACTTTGTGTCTTCTTTTCTTCTTCTTTGACCACTTCGACCCATTCTCAGTCATTGTGCCTTCCGCGCAGTTCATACTTTGCCTTTCCTCTTCCTTATTCTTCGCTTTCTTCCTTAATCCATAACCAAGGGCCAATAGATATTCTTCTTCATAGCTATCTAACTTCTTAGCATAAGGACACTTATTTGAAAAATGGTCAAGTTTACCACAATTAAAGCATTTTAAGGGAAGCATACATTTGTACTTGTCAGTTCCCCTCTTCGACTTCCTTACGAAGTTTGATATTTCTTCATCCTCATATGAATCATCACTACAACTGTAATTTGACTTTGACTCAAGATTTTTCTTCTTCTTTGTCTTCTTGTATGTTTTGAAGGATTATTCTTTCTTGGATGTATTTTCATGTGTTGTTCTCACTTCATAAGCTATAGATATTCCATGTAGCACATCCATGATTATTGTACCCAGATATGTTATTTCTTCTAGTGTTGAAATCTAAGGATAAAATATCATTGATAGACATCTTAGCTCCTTTTGAACAATCAAAGATTCGTCAACTTATTTTCCCAATCCTTTAATTTCATTCATTGTTTCATCAAATCGTAAAAAGTAAGTTGCAATGTATTCATCTTCCTTCATTTTCAACTATTCAAACTGTCCTCTGTAAGTCTGAAGCTTGGTTTCCTTGAATTTGGAATCTCCTTCATAAACATTATGAAGTTTGTCTCAAATATCCTTTTCATAATCACAATGCATAACCTTGACATATATTGAATCAACCATACCATTTAGGATAGAATTTCTATCCCTCAAATTGTTTTGACTGGGTTTATTTCCATCGTTATTTGTTGGGGGAGTGGCAGGCTCTTTGTATCCGTCTACTACTAATTTCCAAACATCAAATCTCTATTCGTGTACATATTTTTTCATCCTTCTGCTCTAGAATGCATAGTTATGTCCATCAAACTGTGGTATTCCATTATCGTATATATCGGTGCTCTACATGATCTACCTCTGAGTGCTTAGACTATTTTCTAAAAGGACCAGCTCTAGTACCAATTGTTGGAATACTGAGAGGGAGGGGGGATGAATCAATATGAGAACTTTTTACCACTTTCAATCACAATATATGAACTTCAACTTTATTAACAATATATCATTTATGATTTCATTCAATATATCATGAGCATATAACCATAAGTAGTATCATCACATTAAATAACCACATGCACAATACATCATAATTTACATAGAAACCCAAATGGGAGAAAACCACATAATGACTTCGTATATATATCAAGAATACATTCATAGGAAGCACCGCCTTCTGAATTCTCCAGCACCAGCTTGAAGGAAGAACCAACCCCCTGATTTACAGGAACCAACCTGAAGGAATCTACAACTCCCTGAATTCTCTGGCACCAACCGGAAGGAGGAACCAACCCCTTTATTTATAAGCACCAACTTACAGGAAGCACCAACTTCATGATTTCTTCGGCACCAACCAGAAGGAGGATACAACCCCCTTTCCTTGCCTCATCCTGCCGCGATGAAATATAAGTGTAGACTCATTTTCACTTCCACTGATCAACCTGTAACTACCACTGTCACTGATACATCAACCAACCTATCATTGTCACATCAACCAGCCTGTCATTGTCACTATCACATCAACCAACATGTCATTGTCATTGTCACATCAACCAACCTGTCACTCTCACTGTCGTAGATATACCATCACCAACCAACTATAATAATATCCACTCACATGGATACCAAAACCATCACCATACCATGTAGATCAACCTATACAATACCATGTACATCAACCATGCACATTAATCATCAACCACGTACCACAACCTATATTATACCATGTTCATCAACCATATACACCAACATGTACCATACCGTGTACATTAACCTGTACCATACCATATACATCAGCCATGTACCATGTATCCAAGATGTGTCAATGTCTCAACAATATGCCTCAAGCATGTGATAACATCACCATTACATATACCAAACTAGATACCAATATAGCCAATATATACTTCTAATTGTTGATATTATGGTAGTTGTAGGAGGTATTAACCTCCATGTGTAACCCTGACAAGAATAGAATATTCCAGGAAGCAAGATCAAACCCTAAAGCATTCGACATAACCCTAGAAGACAAGTCAGCTAAAGTAAATATTTAATATTGATTTTTTAGCCTCCAGAATGAGAAGTCGGCCCAGATAGCTAAGGAAGAGAAATATTAATACAAGACGCCAGAGATCATTTGACACACACAGCTCGCAACTGCAGAAATTTAGTTGTGCGCAAGTCTGGAGAGTAGCTATAACTGCAACTACTGCAACTTATATTTTTTGTTTTAGTATTGGACTCTCTCTTGGTTATGGTTTGGACTTTCTACTTGGTATGCTAACTCTGGAGAGTGATATGCTACCTTGATTGGCTATTAGGCCTAGGGTTTTCTTCTGAAATTATTCTTTGTCAAGGTTAAGGTGTTCGGGGGTGGCTTCGGCCTATGGTTCGGTGAAAATATTGCTATATTGTCTATGGTTAAACGAGCACACCTATTATTTCTAACAGGTTATGGGCCCACACTATCTTCGGACAATCTAACCTTTGGAAGATAGATTGGGAGGATTTTTGCTTAGTTACAGTTGCAGTTGCAGTCAAAGTTTTTTGTTGCAGCAACGAAACCCTAACCCTCTTGTTGAGGGACCTTAAGTGAAGAGATTGACCTAATTTCTGGATATCCTAGTGCACCCTAGCCTAGCACACCTCTTGGTACTTTCATCAAGCTAAGACGTCAAGTTTGAGTTTTTGGTCAAAGTCAAAGGTTAACCAAGTCAAAGTCAAATGTTGACCAAGTCAAAGAAGTCATGACTTACTCTATGAAGTTAGAACACAAGTTAGAAGGAGCTTCTAACTTCAAAGCATGGAATATAAGGATTGATCTCATCCTTTCCAAGAATAAAGTTTTGGATATCGTGAAAGAAAAAATTGTGGAACCACAGTTTCAAGAAGGAAAAGAGAAGGAACCTCAGAACATTGCAGTTATGGAGAATTTCAAAGGCAATTATATCAATGCCATGAGTATCATAGTAGACTCTGTAAAATACCACTTGATACCCTACATCTTTTATCTTGACTCATCTAAGAAGATGTATGATGCCCTAACTAACCTCTTCTCAATCAGAAACATTGGACAAGTAATGAGTCTGGAGAATGAGCTTTGTGACATGAAAATGAATGATGATGACATGATAACATCATACCTTGTGAGAATCTCTCAGTTAAGAGGTTAACTACAATATATTGAAGAAATCATTTTAGAGAAGTAACTGGTAAATATAGTACTTATTGGTCTTCCCAAGACATGGGATGCATTTTCCGCAAGCATGAACACAAGAAAGGAGTATCCAACATTTGAATAACTTTGGACTTGTTGTGCACAAGAAGAATCAAGGATTAATGCAAAAGAGAAATCCCAAAATAAATACGATGATCAAGCTTTCACAGCAAAGTTCAAGAATTTCAGGAATAAGAAGAATTTGGCTCAAGGAAGAAACCAAATCAAGAAAAGGATATGTCAAAGATACAATACTTCAACTATCGAAAATATGGTCACTACAGGAACCACTGTCCTGAGTTAAAGAAAAGGAAGGAAATAGAAGAAGCAACAGTTGTCAAAGAAAGGTCACCCTCAAAGAAGGTCAAGCAGGATAAAATAGACTTCTTCTTCTAAATCAAGGTAACAATATTCTTTGAAGCTCTTGTATATACCATGTTTACATAGTTCTTGTACACATCATGTATATCTATTTCTTAGAAGATAATATGTTCAAGTGAAACAATACCTATGGAAAAATAACAATATAAGGATTACTATCACGATGACTACAAGTCAAGCAATACACATGAAAAGATGAAGTACATTGACAATCCTTGGTAACAATTCTTGTGGAAGCTATTACATAAGTAACAATTGCAAGATAATCTGAAATTAGAATCAAACCTGAAGAGACATAGAAGAAGTCAAAATAGAAAGAAGATGACAATCAAGCGGAAAATAGAAAAAGTATTGTGACACTTTGCAGAAGGCAATAAGGATGCAGAAGGAAGCGTAGACTATCTTAGATGGAGGGAAATGATTACAGAATTCCAAAATAAGAGCATGCATACATGAAGAAAGAATTAAAAGGGAGATAATCCTAAATATGATCCATTAAGGATTATGAAGTATCTATCCATGTTCCCATTGAAAGTAGGAGCCATGATTAGAAACACGTGTTCAATTTGACTCTAGATGAAATCTTCTTCGAAGGGAAGCCTTAAAGTATCCTTGGTTTTCCATCTACATCCATGATCCCATGATGAAAGGAAGAAGTTGGAATCTTCATGGAATATAGAAGACCCCATGAACCCAAGAGCTAAAGAGAGATATGAGGAAGAACATGAAGATTCCAAGAAAGAAAGAAAGAAAAACAAGAACAACCAATTATTATACCGAGAATAACAGCTTGGTTTGAACCCACTAAGAAGCAATCGAGCAGAAGGAATGAAAGTGATGATAAAGAAAAGTGTATGTAAGAAAATGTGAAAAAGACTTATGAATGGAAGGATTTCAAGATTCATAGGTTCTTCCAGAAGGAGGTAGAAGACTATGACAACAACTTGTTTCGATATAAGAAGACCTTGTATGGATTCAAACAACCTGATGAAGAGTATCTAATATATATCAAAAGCATGGTGAAAACCTTTTATGAAAGAGATGGTGTATCAGAATAGTTACTCAGAATTATGGGATGATGGATTGTTAATCCATGGAAAACTCTCATGGTGACAAAAGAAGTGCTACTTGGATATGTTTCAGTTTGAGCCTTTCCACGATGTTATGAGCTAGCAAGAAACATAAGTGTTGAATTCGACCATGATATATTGTAATGATTAGAGATATATGAAGCCTTCAGAAAAAACCAGTGTTCCATGACAGACTGAAGTACAATGAGATCAAGCATTATATTCATTGTGATGAATTCCAGAAAAGAGAAGTGGTTCTCCAATATATCTCCACAATTGAGCAGATAACAGATATTTTTGTAAAGCCTTTGCCCAAGATGAAAAGTTTGCATACTCAAGAAACAAGTTGGGGCTTGTGGAAATGAATTCCTTACTGAAAAAGGAAGATATTACTCCCAGGTTGGGAGGGAGCACTTATATGTTATTGATTTATGGACAGTCATTTTTCAATTTGAAAAATGGTCCAAGATTAGCAGTTCCTTTCCAATTCAGAAAGTGGTTTGAGGTTTCTGATGGACAGGAATTGTAAATGTGTTGAACCTGCACAGAATAGATCTAGCTAGAAAATACCACACACATTTGCAGAGAGAAATTGAGAAAGAAGAAGCAAGAGAGAAAGAATAGAATAATTCTCATTAACTGTATTCCATACTCAAAGAGTGAATCATTTACAATAGATATAGGCTACATGAGTAACTAATTCACCATAGTAGTGATCTAGAGAGATATAGACACTCACTTACAGACATTGGAGTGAACTGCCACCTAGTCCTAGTTAACGGATCCATGCATTTATCAGTTAACTGAGACACGTGTGGAAGTGAGAGAGACATATGCATTTCTTGGCAATAAAACCAAGGTTTCCATGCATGAGTGACTTCCACTAGTCTAACTGAGTGTAACTGATTCTGAACTAAAGAAGAACGCCCTATTTTGTAGGGGAATATTCTCTAGAGATAATATTCTCATCTAAGGAATCGTTCTCAACATTGGACTATAAAACTTAGGAAAACAATTATAGGTGAGTGTGTAGTATCTCAAACACCCCCCTTGAACACTACTAGGGTGTACATGATGAATGGGTCACAGCAACGAGGCCATGTTAGGTACCCAAATACAAAAGATACACTAAAATAAACGAGGAAAAAGGGAAAACCTCATGGGAAAACCCCCCCTCAAATTACAATGCATAAAAAAAATAAAAATGAGAAGGAACAAAAAGAATTTGCTAAGCAACTATGTCCTTCACTCCAAGAAGACCTTGCAAATGTGCAAGTTTGTGTCTGTTGAAGATTTTGTTGAAGATGTAGATTTCTACATGGATCTGATGAAGTAGATGCACCATTGAGATGTCCACACATATCCACTTTCTCTTCTTATAATGAAGAAGATCCAAATAAATTTTGGATGAAACTTTGAAAACCGTGCGGCCATTTCCAGAAAAACGCTGAAATTTTGTTGATTTTAAAATGATCATAACTTCACTTTTCGGACTTCGTTTCAGACGATGTTTTTTTTTTTTTAAATTGGATATTTTCCCGAGAGGAATTAAAATATCCAATTTTTTTCTGCAAATTTTACTCAAAAAATATCATAATTGAGTCCGATGTGTGTGGCTCGTTTTTTGTCTCCTGATATGCATGCCATTGTGAATGGAAAAGTGTTTGCATATGACCCCTGAGATGCATGCCATATATTTTCCACATGAAATTCAAAAAAAAAAAATATGAAATGGAGTATGCATCATCTTCAATTAATGGAATACAAATTTGTGTAAATACTTGTGTAGAAGACTCTTCAGAATAAAATGTTTGATCTTCTAATGGCTTCTCTTCTGGCTCTATATGTTCAACCTCCTGCATGAAATCTTCACAATATTCTTTATTCCCAAATAGAACTTCCAATATGGTCCATATTTCATTTGGAGTTGATTCTTGTGATTCTTCATATACTTGATGGAAAAGTTCGGGAGAAACAGACATGCAGATACATCCTATGGCCATATCTTGTCTATTGAGAAAATCATTTTTCTCATTGGCGGAATCAGGCTCTACTTTTGTTGCCATAGTTATTTGGTACAAGCCTCTGCATCTGAGCTAAAGAATAATTTTTGGCTTTCATTCCAAATAGTTATGAGGCGTGAGAAATATTGTTGGTGAGTAAAACATAGATTCCATTTTTTTGTGTTCTTCAATCTTCAATACCTGCAAAAATAATTTGGCATAGCTTTTCTTAGCATTCTGTCAGCTCTGATACCATGTAAATGTGTTGAAACTGCACAAAATAGATCTAGCTAGAAAATAACTCACACATTTGTAGAGAGAAATTGAGAAAGAAGAAGAAAGAGAGAAAGAATCGAAGAATTCTCATTAACCATTCCACACTCAAAGAGTGAATAATTTACAATATATATAGGCTACATGAGTAACTAATGTGCCATAGTAGTGATCTAGAGAGATCTGGACACTCACTTACATACATTGGAGTGAACTGCCACCTAGTCCTAGTTAATGAATCCATGCAATTATTAGTTAACTGAGACACGTGTGGAAGTGAGAGAGAGACATGACACTACTGGCGATAAAACTGAGGTTTCCATGCATGAGTGACTTGCACTAGTCTAACTGAGTATAATTGGCTCTGAAATGAAGAGAAATGCCCTATTTTGTAGGGGAATATTCTCTAGAGAGAATATTCCCATCTAATGAATTGTTCTCAACATTGGACTATCAAACTTAGGAAAACAATTATAGGTGAGTGTGTAATATCTCCAACAGGAATTTTCCAGTTCGGAAAATGGTCCATATCGGACAGTCATTTTCGTAACGAAAATGGTCCAATAAATTGCTAATGTACCATAGAAAAGGATTCCCAGTGTGGCCAGTGTGGGGGAATGGTCTAGGATAGTCATTCTTCTTGGAAGTCACTCTGAGTCGTAGTCAAGTATAATGGTCCACCTCGTCGAGCAGTCATTCTTTGAAGTTCACAGTTGTGAGCAGTTTCGAAGAATGGTTCATTTTGGAGGTTGGTGCAGGACAATCATTTCCATTAGGAAATGGTCCGGACAGTCATTCCCTATGGCAGACTCATTCTATTGAGGTTGCACTACATTTAGTGTCGGAGGAATGACCCAGTTAGGTGAATGGTCTAGGTTTAGCAATCAGGGATGGGAATTGCCTAGGGCAGACTCATTCTCTCCAGGTTTCAATATGATTAGTGCCAGAGGAATGGTTCAGGCTCATAAATTAGGGACAATTATTATTCTATGCTTGAGAAGAATAGTCCAGATAGCACATGGTTGATGTTTTACATTCTGAGGGCAGATGATCTTCCAAATATCACAGATGTGAGTGGAAGAATGGACAAGATGACTCAGTTTATATCATGATATTGTTTTATGTAGGTTGATATCAGATGATATGATTTCTATGGAGACTGTATGTCTCTAGATAGTATATGTATGCTACTGTGGTGGATGTGTTCCACTGGTTGTGACTATGTTTCACTGATTAAGTAGTTGTGTGATACTTGGTGTGGTTGTGTACCACGGGATAGTAGTTTTGTACTACTATGGATAGACATTGTTGTTTTCTATTGAATGACATTTTTCTAATTGCCATGTAGACTATCAGTGGTGTTGAAAATGATTATCAGCTAGATGTATAGTCAGTGTATTGATGGACATACATTCTCCAGACAGAAAATGGTCCAAGACATTTATTCTTCTAGGAAATATGTCTGGATTAGAAGAATGGTTTTTGTATCACTCTATGGAGTGAGTGACTTATTCAGCATCATACCTGATTACTCATATGGAGTATGGCTTCAAGAGATGATGCAGTTGATTCTATCAGATGATATTGATAGTGATGATGGTGCTCATGATATAATCATGAGATAGCTTGTATAGATATGATGATGCTACCGGTTGAATGGTATGTTTGTGCTCGAGACCATTACTTTCAATACCTCCCTAGCTAGGAGGGAGTGTAGATATTATGGTAGTTGTGGGAGGTATTAAACTCCATGTGTAACCCTAACAACAATAGAATATTTCAGGAAGAAAGAAAAACCCTAAAGCATTCGACATAACCCTAGAAAACAATTCGGCTAAAGGAAATATTTAATATTGAGTTTTTAGCCTTCAGAATGAGAATTCGGCCCAGACAGCTAAGGAGGAGCAGTATAAATACAAGAATCTAGAGCTCATTTGAAACACACAACTCACAACTGCAGAAATTTAGTTGTGCACAAGTCTGGAGAGTAGTTGCAGCTGCAACTACTAAAACTTGTATTTTTTATTTTAGTCTTGGACTCTCTCTTGGTTATGGTTTGGACTTTCTTCTTGGTATGCTAACTCTGGAGAGTGATATGCTACCTTGATTAGCTATTATCCCTAGGGTTTTCTTCCGGAATTATTCTCTGTCAAGGTTAAGGTGCTCGGGGGTGGCTTCAGCCTATGGTTGGGTGACAATATTGCTATATTGTCTATGGATAAACAAGCACACTTATTATTTCTAACACTAACAATGTATCATATCATCACAAAGGTATACCATATCATGTACCACCATCATCAAGACATGCCTCCAACATGTACCATAAACATAACCCTCAATAACACATGTAAAGCATACCTCTGATCATGTACCATACCTGATACAAAAAATTATGGACCTATAGCTCTTCCTCAACTTTAGCAATGAGAGAATAACATCTTCATCAAACTTTACTTCAGTCTCGCGGGACTAGCTTTGGATTAATCAAAAACCCTAACTTTCAACAAACATAACTTTGTACCTGTAATGAAAAAAGGTATAAAATTTTAACCACAAATACTCTGAGATCTTTATTCCATATCCTCAAAATTTCAGGGTTTGAAACTTCTCATAAAAAAAAAGTTATATCAAAAATGGAAAACCTTCCTGAATTATTTCCTATTATGGAGAGAGAACTTCTACAACATGTCGCATGCTCAATGTTTGAAATCTGATTATGAAACTCGCATACAAGATACTACAGACTGGTATGTTTCCAGTGAAATTGGTCTCATATAATTGGGATCCTCTATGAATAAGTTATGATTGTTTTACGTGAAACGCCTATTTAAGACTAGTTTCAGGACTAGTCAAAATTCTCTATCTTCCACAAAGTGTATCTCCAAAAATACATTAGACTCTCTCTTGGCTATGGTTTGGACTTTCTTCTTGGTATGTTAACTCTGGAGAGTGATATGCTACCTTGATTGGCTATTAGCCCTAGGGTTTGCTTCCGGAATTATTCTCTATCAAGGTTAAGGTGCTCGGGGGTGGCTTCAGCCTATGGTTGGTTGACAATATTGCTATAATGTCTATGGATAAATGGGCACATCTATTATTTCTAACACTAACAATGTATCATATTATCACAAAGGTGTACCATATCATGTACCACCATCATCAAGACATGCCTCCAACATGTACCATAAACATAACCCTCAATAAAACATGTAAATCATACCTCTGATCATGTACCATACCTGATACAAAAAATTATGGACCTATAGCTCTTCCTCAACTTCAGCAATGAGAGAATAACATCTTCATCAAACTTTACTTCAGTCTCGCGAGACTAGTTTTGGATTAATCAAAAACCCTAACTTTCAACAAACATAACTTTGTACCTGTAATGAAAAAAGGTATAAAATTTTAACCACAAATACTCTG
>SNQJ01S0078125.1:47375-66883 GCA_010110895.2 Picea sitchensis
TGTGTAACTGGAAGTTGGTGCTTCCATCCAGTTGGTGCTGGAACATTAGGGGAGTTGGTGCTTCCTTCTAGTGGGTGCTAGAGAAACAAGAGAGTCGGTGCTCTCAAACAAGTTGCAGCTTGTAAAAAAGAGGTAGCAGCCTCACATTGAGTTGGTGCTCAATTATAGATGATGTACAGAACTTAAAAGACTGCCTATCATTTCAAAGAAGAAGAGGTTTTCTCCTTTTATGGGTTTCCTCGTGAAAATCTGTCTCTGTGTATACCTTATGTGTGACTGATGCTCATTACTTTTATTGTCCATATGTTGTATAATGCTGATGATCACTTGAAGAAAGATTAAGAATGTATTAACAGACTTAAAATTGTTTAAGCATAATAATAATTGATTCANNCCCCTCTCAGTTGTCTTAGTAATTTCAACAATAACATCATCAGTTTTCCTCTGAATAGTCCTATTCCTCTTAATGAAGGGATTATAACAGGCTTCCCTGTAGCTTCCCAAGTTCTTTCTGGCATAATTTTGACTTGTGTTTCTTCATAAAGAACACAGTCAATGTCGAAGTCTCATATTCTTACCTCGATACATTCTTTTTCTTTAAAGATCTCTGATAGCCTAACATGTCGGTGATCATTCAAAGTGTCTTTATATGTAGCAATACCTTCTCTGATTCTTTCTGGGGTTCTACTATTTCTGGATCTTCCTTAGGGTTTTCTTCATTCATATTCATTCTTTCAAGCTTAACAATAATTCTAGGGAAATCCAACACTTCATGGTCCAAAGCTTTGCAACATAGGCAACTAGATCTTCTACCAGGGCATTCCTTAGCAAGATGTCTCGGTCTTCTGCAATTGTAACAGAGGGTTAACCCTCTCTTTCGTTTAAATGTTCCCCAACTTATTTTGTACTACGCACCAGGATCATGGTAGCTAGCCTGCAAAAAATTATTTCTAGGATCCTGCATCCATTTGTTAGTCCAAACATTCTTTCTATGCATAGGTATAACATATCTATCATTATGCTTATCAGATTTATTCATATCAAATTTTTTTCGAGCCAGAGTTTTCAAGCTAGGACAGAATCTATCGAACACACCTAGATTCATGTTTATAGAAACAAAAATTTCCACTTATCTTACTTCTACAGAGTACAAAACTTCCAGATCTAAAAACTTTTAACTATTCTTACCTTTATTAGAGCACTGGGCTTACAGATCTTACCTCTTTTCTGCAGATCTGGCCTCTTTTCTTCAGAAACTTCCACTTTTACTTTTCTTAGAGCACAAAACGTTCAGATCTTGCTTCTTTTCTTCAAATCTGGCCTTCTTTCTTTAGCACAGATCTTTTCAGATCAAGTGGAATACTGCGCACTAGGGCAAAGATCCACGCACAGAGCTTCCACAGTTTCAGGACGAATCTTTGCACAAAGCTTCTTCTTCCTCAGTTCCCAGCAATCACAGTTTCAAGTCCTGGCAACGGAACCATTTGTTGGCACAGGGGCAGACCCGGGGTTCAACGCTACAACAGCACACCAACAAAACCCTAACTACCGGCCCTTTCGGCAACACCTGCGAACCAGAGGAAGTCTCACCCGAGGTAGAAGCAGGGGTGGTTGCGAGACTCAGGTGTCTGCAACCTTAGCTGGGACACAGGCTGTGATTATATCGCTTACAGAGCACTTAACATTGATCATTCATCAATATTCAACCCTTATTATACTTCGCAGATAGCACATAGCATCACAACATTCACTTATATCTAAGGTATCTTAGTACTTAGCAATAGTAAAATAGATCAAATCCAGTAGATCAGCACTAAGCATCTTCATATATATCAAATCTATTATTCATATACATCTAATGAAGCACAAAGCATAAGTATATCCATCTAAATATATCAAAGCACTTTGCAAAAGCAGGGATAAACACATCAAGTCAAAGCACAAAGCATAACACACAGATTTACGTGGTTCACCCCCACTCTGGGGCTACGTCCACCAACTCTTCTTATTTATTAGCGTCTTCAATCGGTTACAAGCACAAAGCCACCAAAACCTACTGCGCATAGGACAGAAGATTTGTGCAGCTCTCTAGATCCTTCTTCCTTGCCTTACAACACAAATCCTTCTATATCTCCACACAGGGACTTACACTAAGCTCTACAAGCCTATAGAATGCACAACACCTCGATCACGCAGATCCCACTTAGCACGTAGTCTATATCACATAGATACAATACTCTACTAGATGCCTAGATGTCTATTTATATATTTAAAAAAATGGTCCTAAGCATGGGTGAACCCATGGCCCGACATCCCTTTCCCATTACATATTCCCAAAACCCAAAATGGGCCCAAAAGTGGGTCGAGATCCCGTTATCTCTGCTTCATATGGCGCTCCATCTTCGATAGGTTGTCGAAATCCCAAAAATGGTCAAGGGCCAACAGGTCTAAATGGATTGTCCAACAAATAAGGGAGAATGCCTGATGGTAGTTCCTAATTGTTGGAAGTATTTTTTCATTGATTTCAAATACAGGGGGATATTACAAGATATCTAAGACAGATATTGCAAGATAGAGATTGTTGAAAGTATTATTTTTGGTCAGTTTGGATACCTATATTTGAAAGCATTTTTAGCTTACATACCTATCTCAAATGAGAGCACATGTTATATGGTTGGATATATTATTTCAGTACCTTTCTAATGGTATATGGAATTCCCTTTAACTCCCTAGGAATGAGGAGATATGATTTTTTTTGTCCGACAACCCAACCAGAAAATTGAGGTTGGCTCAACTAATCTTTACAGGTCAGCCTCAAAAGTGGGGACATAAATACTATAAATACAAGATGTTTTTTTTTCATTTTTAGTGAAACCAAGAAACATATCAAGTCTAATGTGTGCTAAAGGTATTTCAATGTCTTTTTGGTGTGCAATAGAAATCTAAGGGATTCTCTTAAGGTCTTTCTTATTCTCATGGTATGCTATAAGGTTGTGATTTTGTCGTGAGGTTGTATTGTTTCCATGAGGTTTTGATGCTTCCATGAGTGGATATTTTTGTGAGTGTATGTTTCCATAAGTGGATATTTCCCTGAGTGGATGTTGCTATGAGTGGATGTTGTCGTGACCATATGTTGTCGTCGGTGGATGGTGTTGTTAGTGGATGTTGTCATGAGTGAATGTAGTCGTTAGTGGATGTTGTTGGCATTGGATGTTTCCTTCAATGATTACATTCTGGGAATGATTCCATGAGGCTTTCTAGTATTCGAAGAATTTTCTATGGAATGAAGCATGCAAGTGAATATTGGAATATTGAGAGTCGGGGTGAATCAGTATGAGAACTTTTACCACTTTTAACCACAATATATATTCTTCAAATTTATTAGTAGTGTTCAACAATTTATCATTAGCATTCAATATATCATCAGTAGCATAAATCAACAATGCATAATAAACAATCACATAGACACAAAACACCATAATTTACGTGGAAACCCAAATGGAAGAAAACCATGGAATGATTTTCTTATATATCAAAGAATACATTCATTGGAAGCACCAACTTCTCATAATCTAACTACAAGTAGAAGGAGGCTACGACCCCCTATTTATAGGCTCCAACCTTAAGGAATATACAACTCCTTGAATTAACTTTCTCCAACCAAAAGGAGGCTACAACCCCCTGATTCTCAGGCTCCAACCTAAAGGAATATCCAACTCCTTGTGTTCTCTGGCACCAACCAAAAGGAGGCTACAACCCCCTTTCCTTCCCCCATCCTGCCATATTGAAATATAAGTGTAGACCAAATTGTCACAACCACAATCACTACCATTGTCACTATCACTGTCATTGTCACTGTCACTGTCACTTCCATTGTCACATCAACCTGTAACATGTCCTTGTCAACCTGTGTAGAATTCCAGATATAAAATAGTATGAAGAAAAAAAATATTTTAGCTAGAAATGGCATAACAACAATGATATAACCAAAACAATACCAGAATAATACTAGAATAACACCAGAAAGAGCACCTTGATTAATGATAGCAATGTTCACTTGCCTCTTCAAGGGGGAAACCTCTAGCAGAGAAGAGCTCTATTACAATAATCTCCAATAAAACCTTTCTCATACCTTCTACTCCTATTTATACTAAATCTATCTATCCAAAAGAACAATCTAGAGGAAGATCCTTCTAGAAGTGGAAGCTTCTATTAGNAGGCTCCAACCTAAAGGAATATCCAACTCCTTGTGTTCTCTGGCACCAACCAAAAGGAGGCTACAACCCCCTTTCCTTCCCCCATCCTGCCATATTGAAATATAAGTGTAGACCAAATTGTCACAACCACAATCACTACCATTGTCACTATCACTGTCATTGTCACTGTCACTGTCACTTCCATTGTCACATCAACCTGTAACATGTCCTTGTCAACCTGTGTAGAATTCCAGATATAAAATAGTATGAAGAAAAAAAATATTTTAGCTAGAAATGGCATAACAACAATGATATAACCAAAACAATACCAGAATAATACTAGAATAACACCAGAAAGAGCACCTTGATTAATGATAGCAATGTTCACTTGCCTCTTCAAGGGGGAAACCTCTAGCAGAGAAGAGCTCTATTACAATAATCTCCAATAAAACCTTTCTCATACCTTCTACTCCTATTTATACTAAATCTATCTATCCAAAAGAACAATCTAGAGGAAGATCCTTCTAGAAGTGGAAGCTTCTATTAGGTCTTCTTACATTTGACTTATTCTTTCTTATTGTTAGGCCTTATTGATATTGGTCTTTATTACATGGAATTATATTCTTCTACCTTCGTGAGAGGTTAGGAAGGTTAGGTCCCTAACATTCCCCCCCCCTTGAAGAACATCCTTGTCCTCAAGGCTTAAGATGAGGAAATTGTTGTAGAATGGTGGTCGGCTCCCAAGTGGCATTATCTAGAGTTGTATATTTCCATTGGAATAAAACTTCCTTGATGGTGCGCTGGCGGAGATGATGCTCTCGTTGGGCCAAGACGGCTTATGGCTGCAACCAGATGGAACCATCTTCATCCAACTCAGGGAGACTAATTTGATTTTGGCACTTAGTTCCAATCACCTTCTTTAAGCAGGAAACATGAAAAACAGGATGGAGCTTCAACTGACTAGGTAGAGATAACTTATAGGCCACCAATCCCACACGCTTGAGCAGTGTATAAGGACCATAAAATTTGGGAGCAAGTTTCTGACAATGTTCAGCTTTGGGTGAAGTCTGCTTATAAGGATGTAGTTGAAGTAACACCTAGTCCCCTTCAACAAATTGTCGTTCAGAACGACCTTGATATACTTTTTGGTTCATGCGATTTTGATCCATGACCAAATTGTCTTTGAGGGAACAAAGAATAGCCTCTCAGACTGTAATATTTTTGTCAACCTCTTGAACCTTCGAGACCCCTGACATTTATGAGAGAACCAATGGGGGATTTTGGCCATAGATTGTTTCAAAAGGAATCATGCGAGTAGTTGTATGGTAAGACGTGTTGTACCACCATTTAGCTAGTGGTAATCGTTGAGCCCGCCGATTTTTCCTCTTAGATGCAAAACGCCTCAAATATGTTTCCAAACACTCGTTGAAAACTTCAGTCTGGCCATCCGTCTGGGGGTGATAGGCAGAGTTGAAATGCATTTGGGTTCCCTGTAGCTTGAACAATTCTTGCCAGAAAATTCTAGTGAAAGTGGGATCTCTATCAGCGACAATAGAATTAGGCATGCCATGAATCTTGAAGATATTATCCATAAATATTTGAGCCACTATGGGCGTGGTTAATGGGTGTTGAAGAGAACAAAATTGAGCATATTTGGAGAGGCGATTGACGACCACCATGATGACTGACTTATTTCCTAATTAAGGTAAGCCCACAATGAAATCCATAGAAATATATTGCAAAATAGCAGGGGGAATCGGAAGTGGTTGGAATGTACCCAGAGCTTTGGCAGTTTCTCCCTTGTTGCATTGACAGACCTCACATCCAACCACAAAGGTGTGGATGTCCTATTTCATACCATCCTAGAAAAAAGAATATTTGACCCGTTCATAGGTTTTGGTAAACTCTGAATGCCCGACAGTGGGTGAGGCATGAAGTTCAAAATGCATTGTGGATTTAATTTGTGATTGCTTGCATAAATACAAATGACCTTTGTAGCAAAGATATTCATTGTGCCAAGAGTACCCTGGAGAAACTGAAGAATTGTGTTGCAATTGGTGGAGCATTCTAGAAATTTTGGGGTCTTCCAGCCATTCTTGACGAACAACTTGGATCTAATCTAGTACAATGAAGGAGAGGAAGAAAAGGGACCCATCTTATTCATATTTATGGGAAAGAACATCGGCCACTACATTTTCCTTGCCCTTATTGTAAATGATCTCATAATCATAGCCAAATAGCTTGGTCACCCATTTTTTTTGCACCAGTGATGAAATTCATTGTTCCAGGAAATACTTGAGACTTTGATAATCAGTTTTTATTTGGAAGCGTTGACCCAATAAATAAGGATGCCAGAGATCCATAGCATGCAAAATAGCTAACTTTTCCTTTTCATAAATGGATTGGCCCAAATGTCGCACTGAAAGTTGTTTTCTAGTGAAGGCCAAAGGCCTGCCATCTTGCATGAGGACGACCCCAATTCCTTTCCTGAACGCATCACATTCCAATATGAATGTCTTTTTGAAGTCTGGAAGAGCTAGGACAGGGGTCGATCACATAGAATCTTTCAAGGCTTGGAAGGAATGATCCACAGTTGAATTCTAAGTGAAAGCATTCTTTTTAAAGAGAGAAGTGAGAGGAGCTACAATTTTTCCATAATTCCGAACAAAGTTCCTATAATAGCTCGTTAAACCTAGAAAACCACGCAAGCTCTTAAGAATTTTTAGTTCGAGGTCAATCCTACATAGATTCAATTTTCTCAGGATCCACTCGAACACCATCCTTGCCGACAATATGACTCAGGTATTCCACTTATTAGGCACCAAAGGCACATTTAGATTGTTTGAGGAAAAGTTGGTGCTTAGATAGTAGATGGAGAACTTGATTCGCATGGGAGAGATGGGATGGCCAAGTTTTACTATAGATGAGAATATCGTCAAAGAAAACTAAGACAAAATGACAGATAAAAGGACGAAAGACATGATTCATAAGACTTTGGAAAGTGGAGGGAGCATTACAAAAGCAAAAGGGCATTACCAAGAATTCATAGTGACCCTCATGAGTTCGAAATGCAGTCTTGGGAATTCATATGGATCTGGTGGTAGCTAGAACATAGATCTAGTTTGGTGAAGTACTGAGCACCACTCAATTCTTCTAAGAGGTCATCAAAGACAGGAATGGGGAATTTGTCTTTGATTGTGAGTTTGTTGAGGGCACAAAAATAATGACACATGCGCCAAGTACCTTCTTTCTTGAGTACCATGACCACAAGGGAAGAATAAGGGCTAGTACTGGGACGGATAACACTTGTTTCTAGCAATTCATGAATAATTTTCTCAAATTCATTCTTCTGGGAAAAGGTATGATGATAAGGTCGAACATTGAGAGGAAGATTGTCCGGGATGAGAGGGATGGAATGATCATGGACTCCACGGGAAGGGGGATGTTCTTTGGGAGTGGTAAAAAAAACTTGGTGGCAGGAGAGGATAGATTGGAGGTCGGGATGCACAAAAGGTGTCTCAACATCATGAATGGATTAGAGTTGGGCTATAATGCATGAATGACCTTTTTTGAGGAGATTTTCCATGCGATGGGAATTGATGATCTCAGGGGATCCTATTTTGATGCCTTGGAACTTATATTGTTGTCCCTCTTGTTGGAATTGCATGGTTAAATCCTTAAAATCCATGAGAATGGGGCCTAGAGTGCATAACCATTTGACAGCAAGAACAATGTCACAACCACCCATTTCTATAGAAAACATAATAGGGTTTCAAGTGATACTGACCAATTTGGAGTCACACATTTTCACATCATCCCCCACATTTCATGGAACCGCCATTAGCAATCATGATTTGAAAATTATTGACGGAACATATGTAACAATTGACTTCTTGGGAAATGTGACGATGAATAAAATTATGGGTGCTACCACTATTCACAAAGATTATGACTTTCCTATTTTTTATGTAACCAATTAATTTGAGAGTCTGGGGAGTAGAGAAGCCAGTGAGGGAATTAAGTGAAATCACCAGGTCAATGTCTGGTGGATCAGTGGGTGGGGTTAGATCATATGGTGGCGGTAGTTCCTCCACCTCCACAGGTGGAACAACAACATCTTCTTCATAAATATCCTCAGTCACATCCACAAAAATTTTATGTTTCTTACACTTGTGCCCGGGAAAATATTTTTCATCACAATTATAACAAAGACCCTTGAGTTGACGTTCAACCATTGTATCCTTGGTTAATTTCTAAATCTTGAGGGGAGTTGCAAGAGGGGCATAATTGGTGGGTTTTGGGCGAGGAGGAAATGAGGTTTTGTGGATCTGGGAGGATACAATATTTTGTGCTTCCTTAGCTCATTGAGTACCTTCCAAATAATTATAGGGGTTTTCCATGCTCGTTGAGTATCTTCCAACCAAGTCTGGGGGCGTGCCATGAGAACATGGGCATGAATTCCATCTTTGAGGCCACTAACCAAGCATTCCCTAAAGAAAGCATCTGACATGCCCTATGTTCTAAAATCTCAGTGCTCAATTGCGACAATAAATTCTTCCACTATCCCTGACTTCTTTAACTTGGTCAAACGACCTAAATGGTCGGTGTCAGAGTCAAAGCGGTCATAAAGTTCTACCACAAGCTGTGTCCAAGAAACATACCCTTGGTTTGCCTTTTTTTACCATTGCCACCATTGCCATCGTTCTGGATCCAGATGTAGTACACCATAACAAAGCTTGGCTAAATCATCAGTAATGCCATGCAAAGAGAAATAATGTTCCATTTGGGTGACCCATCCTGTGTGATTCGATCTATCAAATTTGTTCACCTCAATTCTGGGAGGGTGGAGGTCCCGATAAAAGTGGGTAATATGAGGACCTTGGTAATGGGAAGAGTCATGGTCATCTTGATAAAATGGTTGTTCAAAAGAGGAAGGGTTCTAGGAACGACCCATGAAGTGTTCAAAGGTGGCTTTGAGGTCTTTGAGGCCTTTGATGTGGCCACATTGGTCTTGGAGGGTCTGAATAGCCGAATTGATTGAGCTAAGGTTGTCATTTATATTCTTTATGTCTTCCTTGTTCTGGTGGTTGTCAGTAGTCAAGGTATTAAGTTCTTGGGCTCAGGTGGTAGCCATTTGGAAAAATGGGCAGGAAATTGGTATAGGGGAAACACAAGGGGTCTGGAGGAGTGGGTGGGACCACTGACAAGAAGGGTGTTAAGGGGGATCCAATGGGATAGGGGCCAAATAAGGGTGTCGGAGAAGGGTCGGGTCCACAAAAAAAATTGTGTTAAAAATGATAGCTATCACTGGAATCGGGGAAAAGAGAGGAACCCTGTGGGATAGGAACCCTGTTGGATGTCACTAACAAGATCAATTAAGGTGAGAGCATAACCTCCACGTGCCTTTGAAGTTTTGCCTCTCTGTTCTTAGGGTGTTATTCTATATTTTGTTGGTTACATGGAGATTGTTGATAAAAAACTGCAATGTAGAATAAATGATTATAAACTAAAACCAATAAGAATAAATCAATAGAAACAGTGTCCTTTCATTGTATATTCAAGCACGAACATATTAAGTTCAGTGCACATTGTATAGCTTCCAACAGAGAGTCCAACCTGAAATCCAAAGGGTAATCTCGTTACTTCTTCAAACACAAAAGTGAAGACAGTCCATTGAAATTTTAAGTGAGATTTGAAAACACATTACAAAATTTATTAAGATTATTTTAGGTTTTAAATTTAATTAAAATTTGTGATTAATATTATTTTTAAATTTTAATAAAAAAATTAAATAAATGTCATAAATTTTCATCAATTTATTCAATATTTAAATTTATATTAAATTTCAATTTCAAGATATTTATCACACTATCAATTTTCCTGTTCCTTTAATTTAACAAAACTATAATAAACTATAATGATCTTAGAAAGTTTTTCTGAATATTTTTCAAACACAAACAAATTCACAAAAATTGCAAATAATCCCTTCTTTATCCCATTGAAATTAAAACAATAAATGTCATAAAGATTTTAGTTAAATGCATGTCGATGATTCATTCATACCCGGCCTCCATTTACCCCGATGACCTGACCATTAACCCATTCTCCTTGGTCGCTTGCCAAGAACGCAACCACTGGAGCCACGTCTTCTACCTTCCCCAACCGCTCAAACGGGTTGGATTTGGCCACTGCTTCCACCGAGGCCTTGCTCCTCCCGGCAAAGAACATATCGGTGGCAACAGCCCCTGGGGCCACACAATTTGCAGTAATCTGAGTACCCCTCAATTCCTGCGCCAGGATTCTCGTCATCATCTCCATCGCCGCTTTGCTGGCCGTGTAGGCGGCGCCGATCCCCGGTACCGGCTTTGCCACCAAGGAGCTGCTTATGTTGATGATGCGACCCCCGCCCCCGTGGACGATCCTCTTGGCGGCTTCTCTGCTACACAGAAACGCTCCCTTGCAGTTCACTTGGAAAGTCCGGTCCCAGTCTTCATCGGAGGTCTGTGCGATGGTCGGATTCTTGGAGTCGAGAATTCCTGCGTTGTTTACCACGATGTGGAGGGGCCCAAACGTGTGCTCCGCCATGTCAAATAGCTGGGCGACCTGGGAGGGCTCTGCAACATCGGCCTTGCACACAATCGCCCGAACACCGTCACCAGAAGAAGCCAAGTTATTGATTGTGGAGGCTACCTTCTCCGCGGTGCCTTGATTGGAGGAGTAATTGACGACTACTTTGGCTCCTTTCTCTGCCAAATGGAGGGCAATCTCCCGACCAATCCCTCTAGACGCGCCTGTTACAATGGCCACTCGTCCTTCCAACGGCATCGTCATCCTCCTCTTCTCCTCTTCGGACCGCTTCTTCTGCTCTACAGTAGTCGCCGTGAGAGGCATATATCTACGCAGTGCGGCCCGGTAGTTTCCCTGTTGGAGTCGATTTTCAAATCCCGTACACCGAATGACATCATTGCTGACGTGAAGAAAAAAAGCCTGTCCACCTTATCATACAACGGATGGACGAACAGAACCGAAAGCTGTGCGGTAATTCAACATTGTGGTTCGGTGGTACCACATATGCCATAACGGCGGGCTTGGGCTAAAGGGTAGCCTCACATTCAACGAGTGTTTTTGCTTCTTAGGGTTTTTGTCTTTATTTTCAGGTATTCAGATAAGGGTAGATGTACGAAATCTGCAATGGAGATAAGGATTAAAGTTAAAAAAATAAAAATAAAAAATTAGATTGCAATTTTTTTTCATTTTTTCTTATAAATCTTGATAAAAATGAAGCATCCCCTTTAAATAATAGATAATTCTATGTATCATTCATAAAACCTATCTAAATCATTGAAGTGATAGGTTTTTTATAATCCATCTCTTCAATGTTATGGACATGTTTGGCCCATGTCAAAATGTCTTTTAAAAGCACTTCTCTCGAGGATGCATAAGGCTCACTCCCATAACCTCCTAGAGTTGTATGTGTGACATGGCATGGGATTTAAGAATTATGCCACTTGTCTTCATAAAAGAATATGTCAATGATGCCACCTATCCCCATACAATAGTAGTAAGAGAACTCTAAAATGGCTAGGGATATGAGTCACGCACCAGTTGCATGCATACAATAGTAGCAAGAGAACTTTAAAATGGCAAGGGATATGAGTCATGCACCAGTTGCATGCATCCAATAGTAGCAAGAGAACTTTAAAATGGCAAGGGATATGAGTCATGCACCAGTTGCATGCATCCCAATGTTTGCTTTCCAAGTTGCACCATTGAATGCATGTAAAATGGGGAGGGATATATGCCATGTATAAGTTGTGTGCATCCCAACACCTTCTAGGTTGTATGATGTATAAGTTGCACCCAACACCTTCTAAGTTGTGCCATAAGATGTGCTCAATGCCTTCTAGGTTTTATTGTCAAATGTATGTACACACAATGCCTTCCAAGTTTTAACCTTCGAATGTGCCCAACCCTTTCCACATTACACCATCGTATGTATGCACATACATACATTCGACAACACACCCTATAAAGCGTTGGGATACATCATCATATGTATGTGCATACATACATTCTACAACACACCCTATAAAGCGTTGGGATATACAAAACTTCAACATGGCGCATATCCCTCAATTGATGTATATGCTATCAATTGACTTCAATAATACAAAGGAATATTGTCGTTAAAAGTTTTTCTCATTAAGATCAAAGAGAAGTAAAGCAATGCTAAATAAAATTAAAGAAATGTGTTGCACAATGATGAAATTGTATAATTTTTTTAGTGCATTAGATGATAGTGACATGTACATTTAAATGCATAGAGTGTTGTAAGTTTTGTTATGAAGAGATAAGTCGATAAAATGAAATTTAAAACAATGTGTATAATGTCATGCTAAACTAAATATGGAACCATTAAAATATTGGACCATTACATATTTCCAAAATGAATAATGAATAGTAAAAGTATGTAGATATGTTGAAATTGTCAAATGAAAAATTTTGGGGAAGTTACATTTTGCATAGTGTGAGGTCTCTTCTTGTTTTCTTAATTTGAAAAGGGAAATTATCCTCATTCTTACATCTTGTTTGAAGATAAATATTTAACAAATATGCAAGTTTGTAAAGTATCAAACTCAATGATATCATTGTGAAGATCAAACTTTGTCGTTCAACATTGCCAATGTTTATGTTCCTTTGGTAATATCATTCCTCTTGCTTTATGCCTTGTCAATGTCCATGCAATTTTAAGTGGACTTTGTGTATGCCTGTAATATACCCGGAACAATTAACAAAACAAAAAAATATATTGTGCAAGTAACAGGAACATCAAATATAGAGTGAAAATATAATATTGATACCACAGAAAGCTTAGTTCACTTGCCTCTTCGAGGGGGCAACCTCCAAATGAGAAGAGCTCTCTTACAATAATCCTCAACAACCTACAATGGAGAGATGCATTCTTTAAATATAGTTCACAACCAAAAATACCACATGTCAATACTACGAGCCAATACCGAGGGCCAATACCATGGTTTATCCCTAACTAATTTATAACATTCCACTAACCAATCTTCTAACTACTTGTGGTCTCGATAATAATGAGTGTTGACCACTTATTACAATGAAAACTAACTAATGACTAACTACGAGGGGTTAGGGACAAATCCTAACATGCCCTCCCCCTTCAAAAGCAGCCTTGTCCTAGAGGCTAAAGATGCGGAAATTGTTGCAGGATGGCATTTGGTTCCCAAGTTGCATCCTCTGGAGATGTGTCCTTCCATTTGATCAACACTTCTTTGATAGTTTGGCCCCGTAGGTGACGCTCTCGCATGTTGAGGACAAATTCAGGCTGCAACCTAATGGAGCCTTCTTCATCTAGTTCAGGTAGAATAATTTGAACCCGACAATTCTGACCCACCACTTTCTTCAAACAAGAAACATGGAACACCTAATGTATTTTGGACGAAGTTGGAAGGGCAAGTTTGTAGGAAACTAGACCAATTCGTTTAAGAATCTAATAGGGGCCATAACTTTTGGGTTCCAACTTGTGGTGGCCCTGAGCTTTGAGCGATGTTTTCTTGTAAGGTTGGAGTATGAGAAACACTTGATCACCTTCTTGGAAAACCCTTTCAGAGCGTTGTTGGTAAGCTTGTTGCTTCATACGATTTTGGGCCATGTGGAGGTTTTCCTTTAGAGCCGCGAGGGTAACTGCTTGACCTTGTAGCAACTTGTCAATATCCTCGACCTTTGATGTGCCCGGAAGATAGGAAGTTATTGTAGCCGGTTGTTGGCTATACACCATTTCATATGGTGTCATTTTGGTGGTTGTATGATAAGAAGTGTTGTACCACCATTCTGCCAATGGTAACCATTGCACCCACTAATGTTGTTTGTCTGAAACAAAACAATGCAAGTAAGTTTCCAAACATTTATTGACCACTTCGGTTTGGCCATCTGTCTGTGGGCGGTATGTTGTGCTCATGCTCAATTATGTGCCTTATAATTTGAACAATTCCTGCCAAAAGGTGTTGGTGAAAGTCGGGTCACGGTCGGATACAATGGATGTTGGCATGCCATGCAGCTTGAAAATCTAATCAATGAAAACTTGTGCAACTAGGGCTGCCATAAATGGGTGTGGTAAGACACAAAAATGTGCATACTTGGAGAGGTGACTACTACCATTATGACTGACTTGTTACCCACTTTGGGAAGGCCTACTATAAATTCCATGGTATGTCAGTGCAAATAGAAGTTGGAATGGGTAACGATTGAAAAGATTTGGGGGTCTTGATAGTCTCCCCTTTATGGCATGACAAATATCACATTCAGTGACAAAGGTGAGTATATCCTTCTTCATACCTTCCCAAAAAAAGGAGCGGCGAGCACGAGCATAGGTTTTTTGGAATCCTAAGTGACCCGTGAGAGAAGAAGAATGCAACTCATTTAAGATCTGGGGCTTGAGTGTTGATTCCGGAGACAGAACCAAGTGATCCTTATATCTAAGTACATTGGCTTGCCAAGTATATCCAGTGGGAGGGCTAGTGTCAACTTGAAGTCGCTAAATTATATGTGAGATAGTGGGATGGGCGAGCCATTCACACCGAACTTCATCAATCCAATGGGGGATGGGTAATGATAGAGAAAAGGGGGAACCTTCATCTTCGTATTGTCTAGACAATGCATCTACCACTACATTGTCTTTTTCCTTTCTTATAGATGATCTCATAATCATAGCCCAACATTTTGGTCATCCACTTATTTTTTTGGGGGGATCACAACCTTTTCTCAAGGAAATACTTGAGACTATGGTGATCAGTTTTGATCTAAAAGTGATGCCCTAATAGATATGATCGCCAAGTGTGCATAGCATGGATAATGGACATCATTTCCTTTTCATATGCAGATTTGCACAAATTGCGACCACTCAAAGCCTGGCTAGTGAAAGTAAGAGGTCGATCGTCTTGGGTCAGAACTACACCAATACCCATGCCCGAAGCATATGATTCAACCACAAATTTTTTGTTGTAATCATGGGCTGCTAAGACAGCGGTAGTACACGTGGCCAACTTCAAATCTAGGAAGGCTTGTTCGGTTGCATGGGTCCACTACAATGTAATCCTCTTAAGAAGGTTCGTCAATGACCGAGCAATTTTTCCATAATGGTGGACAAATTTCCTATAATATCCTATGAGGCCAAGGAAACCCCGGAGGATTTTCAAGGTCTTAGGACGTGGCCAATCCTGCATGGCTTGAATCTTGTTGGGGTCCATGTGTACTCTGTCATGGCTGACAATGTGTCCCAAGTATTCAACCTCACTTGCCCCAACATAACACTTGGACTTTTTGACAAACAATTGATGGTCCTGTAACAATTGGAGTAGTTTGTCCACATGTTGAAGATGGGAATCCCAAGTGCGGTTGTAAATAAGAATGTCATCAAAGAAAACTAGAACAAACTTCCGAAGGTAGGGCTTTAAGAGTTTATTCATGAGACTTTGGAAGGTAGATGGAGCATTGCAAAGCCCAAAATAAATTACCAAGAGCTCATAATGGCCTTAATGAGTTTTGAAAGAAGTCTTTGAAATATCTGCTTCCTTCATCCTAATATGGTGATAACCAGAGTGAAGATCCAATTTGGTGAAGAAACAGGCACTATGGAGCTCATCCAACAAATCATCAATGAAATGAATGGGAAACTTATCCTTAACGGTTAACTTATTAAGGGTGCGAAAATATGGACACATGCGCCAAGAATCTTCTTTATTTAGGACCATTACAACATGGGGGGAGTATGGGCTAATACTTAGGCGATTTACCCCAGCTTCCAATAATTCCTGCACTATTTTTTCTATTTCAGTTTTTTTAGCAAAGAGGTACCTGTAGGGGTGCACATTGGGGGGTTGACTTCCAGGAAGGAGAGGGATGTTGTGATCATTCTCACCTTGATATGGGGGTAATTTTGTGGGTGTCTCAAAGACCCGATGGTGCTTGTCCAGGATGAGTTGCAGGTCGGGATGGATTGCGGGGGATGACGGCTCTTGTAGCTGGATGGAATTAAATTGGAAAATCACCCCATGATGACCTTTCTTCAAGATTTTCTCCATTCTGTGAGAGATGATCATTTCTGGGGACCCAACATGCAAGCCACGGAAGGTATAGGTGTGAGCCTCTTGAGTAAATTGCATATATAATTCGTGATAATCCATGGTAATCGGTCCCAAAGTGCGCATCCATTCAACACCCAAGACAATATCACAGCCACCCATGGAGATGGAAAACATGTGATTATTCAAGGTATAATCGCCCATTTGGAGTTTGATATTCTCACAACGGTCCCCACATTTCATTGTACCACCATTAGCTATGAGAATTTGAAAATTCGAAACTGGTCGAATAAAACAATTGACATCCTCGACAACCCTGCGATGAACAAAATTATGGGTGTTGTCGTTATCAATCAACACTACTATTGACCATTGTTTGATGTAGCCTTTGATCTTTAATGTCTATGAAGCATAAATACCAGCAAGGGAATGGAGAGAGGTGACAGGTTCTTCCAGCTCCACAGGAGGTGCAACGGTGTTCGAGAGGGGCAGAGTTGGCTCAATATCCCCTGGCTCTGGGACCTCATCTAACATTCGGTCCTCTAACCCATCAATCTGGAAGAACTTTTGTTCACGATATTTATGTCTTGGCACATATTTGTCATCACAGTAATAACAAAGACCTTGTTTCCTACGATCTTCCATTTCTGCTAGAGACACCTTTTGAGCCTTCACGGTTTGAGTGGGAGCAGTGGTAGCCCCCTAGACGAGGACGGTTTGGGACTGAAGAACAAAGGGTTTGTGCCTGAACAATGGTCTCAGCTTCCAATGCTAATTTGCAAGCCTGAAACCAATTAATAGGATGATGCATGTAAACCTGAGAACAAATTTCCTCCTTTAAGCCACTTATGAAACATTCAAGATAGAATTCATCAGGTAATCCCTCATTTATGATAGCCAACTATTCAAATGTTGCAATGAAATCAATGAACGACCAAGTTTGTTTCTTCTTGGTGAGGCGCTCCAAATAATGAGAGTCCCAATCAAAACATGCACAAACAGCTTTGGTGAACATGTTCCAATTGGGATGTCCTGGATAGCATTTCTTATGACACTGCCACCATTTCCAGCGTTCTTGATATAAGCACAGAACGCCTACATGGATGTTGGTCTCATCATTCTGAATATTATGGAGGGAGAAGTAGTGTTCCAGTTGGGAGACCCACCTAGTTGAGTCAAAACCATCAAATTTATGCATCTCCACTTTTGGAAGCTTATTCCAAGAGTTTGGAGCAGCCCAAGGAGAGTGAGAATTATGAGTATTCTCATAATGAGAAGAATGAGGGGCTTCAGAGTGGCACTCTGGTTGCTTACCCTTGTCAAGCAATCCAAGGTGTATGGAAATGGTATGAAGTTTGGTCTTGATGTCATCCATGTCTAAAAAACACTTATGGAGTTGGCTAAGGTCCCCCAGAGTCTGTTTGATCTCAAAGACATCGTCATATAGTTGGTTTACCTTAGTGTCTTACTCATCTGCGATCTAAGAGCGGGCGGCATGCCCCATTATGTAGGCTTAAGGAGAGTGCTACCACAGTGATCAACACAAGAGAAGAAGTGTGATGGGCTAAGTTGCAAATAAGGGTGTCGGGAAGGAGATTGAGTCCACAAAAAGGATTAAAATTGATAGAGATAATTGTGATCGGGGCAAAGAAAGGAATCCAATGGGATATGTTGTAAACAAGGGGGTAAGGGGGTTGAGTCCACAAAAAGGATTAAAAATGATAAGTATCACTACGATCAAGGAGAAAACAGGAATTCAATGGGATAGGTCTCAAATAATGGTGTTGTTAGTCCCTAGAGTTGTACTCCGATCTAAATAATTTTGCAGTGTCAGAATGTCCAAATTATTAACATGAAGAAAGATGTAGGAATTTCACAACCAGAATGCAGGAGGCTAGGTTGTGCGGCAATGGATCTTGTTTCTTCTCTTTCAGTGATTATTTTTTTATGTTCTATGTCTTTCCCCCAAGGTTATGGTTTGTTTCAAGGTACCTACACACAAGGGTTTTCCCTATGCTATAGCTCTCTGATATACGTGTGGGGTCGACAATAGTACTTGACCCAATATCTCAGGACCAAACGTCCTGCACTTGAGGCCTAGCTTTCCACCTTAGGGTCCTAACGTCACCCTAGAAGAGCATGACGTCACCCTTGAAGATGAAATTAGGGTTTAATTATTGACATTTATGTAAAAACTGGATTTTGAATGTAATTTGGCCATGTCAGCCTTTTTATGACCTAATTATAATTAAAGGTTATTGATATTGTATAAGTAAGAGAGAAAACTCTCATTTTTATCATCTTCTCTCATCACACAAATGGTGAAGTCTGAAATTTGCGCCCTCTTTTAGGGTTATTGACTGAAATTTTAGCCACACTTCTTGGAGGAGGCTAAATTTTTGTATTTCTTGGTTATTTTCATGGTGGAAGATCTTCAACTAGGGTTTGAGCTTGATTATTCTTGGTGAAGTAAGTAGAAAATCTGCATTTTGTTTATGTTGATGAATGTTTTTGGTAAGCTTTACTTATTTCATGTTAAAGATTATGAAATTGCTTGCTTGAAACCCTAGGAGAAAGACATAAGTTGTTATATTTTTCTCTATAATTTTCCACTTGTTAAGATTTCCCAAAGATAACCTTATTTAGAAGTAGATACTAGAGCCCTACCATTGTAGCACTCTAGTAATCCTACGCCACTTTCCTTTTGCATATTTTATTCCAAATTGTCTAAGGAAAAGAGAAATCTCTAGGACCTAAGTTTCCTTACTTTCTAGAAATTATCTCTCTAGGACTTGGATGTTTGAGGCCTTGGGTTACTAACACCTCTCTCATCTCTTCCATCTCCTTTTGACTAAGTATTATCATTTTTATCTCCCTGTAAGAGTTTTTGGTGTTATCATTGACTCCATTACCCTAGAAGGAACTAGTCTATTCACTACTAGTGATTGATTGATCAAACAACTTTCAAACTATCTTCCTTGGAACATTCACTAACTCCTACTAACCTTAGATTAGCCTAATTCACTAACTAAATTGTCGTTGTTGCAAAATATTGCTACAACCATCTAACAGCAGCAAACTAATCTCAAAAGTGACATGTTATGCTAGATAGACATTGCTAAATCTGCTTGTGACTATCTAATATCAATTTGCCTATTTAAAGCTACTATTTCTAGTCTTTTCTCAAGCATTTTGGAGCATAGTT
>SNQJ01S0078125.1:66893-85500 GCA_010110895.2 Picea sitchensis
TCTGCTTCACTACTCTTTATTAACCTCAAAAATTGACTCTGAAACATCTTCATAAAACTTATAGGTGTCCATGGAATTTCCAAATGTCTCATTTGAAACAATCTATGTGATTTTTTACCCTCCTACATGTTAAATTTTAAGCAGTTGCAGAGGATATTATTTTTCCAAGCAGCCCTCCTAGCTACCCTCTTCCAAGCATCTCTCCAAGCTTCTCTCCTCTAGCTTCCCTCTTCCAAGCAACCCTCCAAGCTGCCCTCCTCAAGCTTCCCTCTTCCAAGAAACCCTCCAAGTTTCCCTCCTCGCACTTCCCTCTTCCAAGCAGCCCTCCAAGCTACCCTCTTCCTAACCGCCCTCCTGAAGCTGCCTCCTTCCTATCCTAGCCTAATTCGGCCACCTAACCTATATATGAGAATGGGAGGTGCCCCTCACTTACATTAGTTTTACATGAGATCACTCACGGTTCTGGGAAGCAAATAGGAAGTATATTTATGAAGGCTGGTAACATTGTTCTGGGAAACAACTAGTAGTATGGATCTACTCTATTCTAAGGCAACAACTACTCTATTCTAAGGAATCCATCTACTCCTTTCTGAGGCAGCTACTAGGACCTTTCTGTAGCAACATATGTATTATGTTCTGAGGCATGTCTGGACAACAACTGAGGTATGTTCTGAGGCCTGTCTGGAAAGAAACTGAGGTATGTTCTGGACAACAACAAGAGATTGTTTTGGATAGAAACTAAAGGTTTTTCTGGACAACAACTAAGAGTATTTTATGTAGCAGTTGATATATCTGTTTTAGACAGAAAATAAGAGGTAGAGTTACTTTGTTCTGAGGCCAAATATGAGGCAGCAGAAAGGATGACAACAACTATGTTCTAGGTAGATTGAAAGGGCAAATTTAAGTGAAGATTTGAGTCATCCTTAAGAGCACATTTGAGATAGCAGTTGACACAGCAAAAACTACAAGTCTGAGGGCAGATCTAGGTAGAGATTCAGAGAAAGTTGACGACACAAAAACAACAGTAAGTGTTATTTTCTAGTGCTATTGTATTAACTCTCTCAGAGAAGTCTTGTATTGTTATTGTACTTGTTGGACTGATAAATATATCACAAAAAGTATGTTGGGTTTTCTTCCCCCTGAGGGTTTCCCAGAATAAATACTTGTCCTCTATGTGAATGTCTTTCTTCCAGTGATTCTTCTGCTTCAGTTAAAGTTCTAGTTAATTTTTAAAGATTAAAGAACACTACTGTGAATTGTTTAAGCTTGAAAAATAACACTACAATATCGATTTCTAGGTTTCAAGTCTTGTCCCAGACAAGTATTCATTTTTTTCCATTTCTAAGGTATGACCTATGTACCAAGCACATATATTTTCCAACTTTGCTTTATCACCTTAAATATAAATGCTTGCATCAACTGCAACCTATAGTAAATTAATCCTTTATGCAAAACATTTCTTGATAAGAAAACAAGGTTTAAAATGAAGCTTTGAACTTTTAATCTAAAAATATGGAAGATATCAGTGGTAAAGAAAATAAAGCTAGTATTTAGTTGAAAGTACATCCAACTGTATGACTACGTTATTGAGAGCATTAAAAACCATCAAATACACCTTTGGCTTACCAATACCATTGTGTCTACATTGTTGCATCCTAAATATTCATTTTTTGGACATATTTTCGATTAAACTTGATGGATCAATACTCTATGACATATCAATGGGTATTTGTAAAACCTTAAATAGTAATAATTCACAGTGGTTCATAAAACAATCTACAGTTAAAGCACAAGGATAGGCCTAACATGTTTAGACTTCATCTTTCCCAAAATCTACACGGCCTATTACATCTTTCCAGAGTTGTAAAGCCTAGTCACCATTACACTATAAATGACAACATTGGGGTTACAACATCTATAAGGAAGATCAATATGATTTTTTTTATGCATCGTGAGATCGATAGACACCATATAGGCCCTCAATTAACATCCCATATGTCACCACATTTTTTTTATTAAACATGTTCAAAACCTTTAGTATCTTCTACATTTGAGACTTTTTTTTTCTTTTTGCTTGTAGTAAATTCTTCCATCATTACTATCTAATGATTTGAATCCACCTTATACAACATCGTCTTACAATACCAAGGACATTTTGTTTTCATTGAATGGTTTTGAAAGTCTAATCACCCATGTAATTTCCACAAAGTCTCATATCACTCGACAATGCCAATTTCTTTGTTAGTCTTACCATTATCAAAGTTTATTTGTCAGTCTTACCATTATCACGAGTTATTGTGTTAATTTTTCAATTAATATAAAGATCTTAATTTATTACGTGTCTTGTTCATTTTGTGGAAAATAGTCGTAGTAGTGCAACCTAACGAAACATTTTAGGACAAGAGAGGTTGTCTCAAAGGTCACTTTAAACTTGAACATTGTTCTACTAACTTTCTTTATTTATATGTGCATGTTAAATAGATTAACCACATAAAATCTCCATAATATTAATGATTGTTATTGAGGGTGTTTTATCCATTTCTCATAGTTCTAGCAAGTGTCCTGTCTCTATTCTCGGTGTTAATGATTGTTAATAGTTATTTATTAGGGTGTTTTATCATTTCTTATAGAACTACCTTTATTCCCTCTTTTAAAATCATTTGGTTTCTATCTCTATTTCCTCTACTTGCTTCCACCTCTATTGAAAATCTCATATATTAACTATAAGACTCTAATTCAGAATATACATATAGTATCAGTAAGCATCAAATACAATTTGCATTATTATAATTTTACAATAACTATAAATGATCAACAAACAAACATCGCAGTCAAACAAGGAGTGAGAGGGGTAACTTCTAATCTCTTAATACATGCTTCAAAATGTTATATATATTTGATGTTTGTTTTAAAACATGGAATTTAAATATGATTGAGAATATGAGAGTTTTTATGTATGGAGAGTGAAACAAATAATGAGTGTTATTTACATATAAAATAATAACACATCAATCATCAACCTTGCTCCAATATCTCAATGTTTGTCAATAATCATCTCATGAATCCCATGTCAACCACATCCTTATTCCTTTTATATATTAATTTATTCCATCAAAATAATGCAAAATTGCTTTAATATGGGGAAAAGTCAGATAAAATATGAACATAGGTATTTGGAATCAGAGCAATTTATACAAATAAAGTATGAGGGTTATTTCAAAACCTATTCGACAATCAACTATCATCCAAGAATTGCCTTATGAATTTCATCCAAAATAGATTTCATTAAAGAACAATCATCTGGAAATATATCTTCTTCTAATCTTGCCCTTAACCATAATTTAAGTCGATCAAAATATATTTTTGTTGTCATTATTCATGCTTATATAAAATATTTTCATAGTTCTTCTATTAGGGAATGAAAAATGAATTTGTAAATCATATATGTTTTTAGAATTTAAAGAATGATCGATGAAAAGTGAGTATGAGGGTTGATCACATTATGTGAAAATAAAACATTTTCTTTAATAAACCCATATTAGTGCTCATTTGCCATCTGTATCAAAGCTAGCGACCATATCTCCTTTAAAGTTTAACTATTCATTCCAAACAAACTTTGCATTTACCAGGTAGCTTAATGTCTACACAGAGTTTTTGTATCATGGATTTTAATGATCATCAAATAACTTGCAACAAAGCTTACAACGAATCAACTATGCCAAACAAAAATTGATGCAAATATTTCAAGACAAAAAAACATGGTATAACTAGGGGTGAGATCTATCCTTGGGTTATACTATTTCTGACCATAAACATAACACAGAGGTTAAAATCCTTTCTTAAATGTTTCTTCAATCAAACCAAGTAAAAGATCCTTAAATATTTGTTCATATATCTCATGTCATGATTGTATATACCAAAATCAATGAGGATTCGAGCACAAGTGAAATAGTACTTTATAACTTGTTGTTTCATTCATATAAACTATCAATGTTGGCCTTTTACTTGAATATTTCCTAAGTAAAGAGTGCAGAGGTATCAGGCTTAGGTAGATATACAAAACCCTCATAGGTTCGAGCTTAAAAATATTTTTCCATGTCTTTTTAGGACTTAGAAATGGATTTAGCATGAAAGGATGACCAAATAACCCCTTGATTTAAGGTTGGGAATACAACAAGCCAAGGTTTTAATTTAAAATAAATCAATGATAGGATAAGCTGGAAACTTTTTGCTTAGCATCTGATCAAAGCGAAGTTGTGGATATGTTTTGAACAGGTTTGAAGCCTTTGAGGGCAGAACACTTCAAATGCATCTTGAACAACCAGGTTTTCCAAAAGATTTGTATTCCGAAGATTTCAGAAATATAAAAGTAGAGTGGAAAAATGAGGTTGCAATGATCTGCATTTTCTTAAAAAAGAAGAATAAGAAAAGATAAAACATGATAGTAGTGTTTTGCAATGAATTCACCTGTAATCAGGCTTGAATAATAAATTTTCAGACAGGGGTTTATTCCATAAAAAAATGATGTCTCTTTAGGCGACAAAACATATATTCAGAGAAAGATTGATGAAACAAACACACTCATTGCAGTCAAGAAAAGGCCAAATTCAAAATATCAGTACAGAGAAACAAAAGAAATATTAAATTGATGAGTCACAGAACTAAAATAACCTTCTTTTCTTGGTGCTTCAAAATATAAACAGTGTCTCAGTCCCAGCAGCTACAGAGCTTTGGAGTAGTGGTGGTCTCAACTCAGATTTAAATCAGATAGAAATGTCAAAAACCTGCAAAATTTATTTTCCTGATGGTCAGATGCATGTGTCTCATGCGTGCAGATATATGTCCCATGCATTCGCATTAGTCTATGTCCCCTGTGGAAGTGAATGCATGGTAGATATTAAACAATTAACACATTAACTTTTTAATCCATCTCAGACTCCACTATCCACCATCAACAAATCATAGACCTAAAATATTGCCAAGTATGTGAGCATTCACATGCCATATAACCACGTCGATAGCCACATAAAACTGCCAACTCGAATGACGACCCAAGATTCACATCAACTTCATTATTCATGTATTCATTTAAAACCACATTCAAAGTGAATCAATAGCATAACTAATACATATATCCAATCCTTGGGTGCCAAGTTATAGTTGTGAAGTAGTTGATAGCATCAGCGTTGGATTCATGTGTTATACCATATATAATATGCATGGTATAACTTCAGTTATACATGTGTTATGTCAACCTTTTAATTGCAACATGTCACCTTTCTTATATAGAACCAACACTTTCATATATATATATATAGCATGAATCTTTGATGTATGATATTAAATCATTATATATATATATATATATATATCTCCTGCTCTCTCTCCCCATCTCATGAAATAAACATATGAACCTCATAATATGTTCAAAAAAAAATAATGTGTCTTCTTTTTTAAGACCATATCATGTTATTAAAGACTTCAACCATTATGACTTGTTGAAAACGAGATGCTATATGTTTTGATGAGAGATATAACAAAAGAAACATTTTTATGACTTTTGATCTCTGTGTTTAAGTCATAATAGAATCTTATGAGTGAAATGCATGGAGCATAAGGTACCTTTGAAGTTTTGTGATCATCACTTTTTCCCTTTTTTTGTGCAATCAAATTGTGTTGATTGGACTCATAGTCAATGAAAAAATAAAAATCATTCTCATTGTATATTTTCAATTGAAATCATATCCTATTGGTGATGTTCAATCTTGGGAATATTTGATAAAAGCATCATTTCTTTTCTTCTAAGGGAGTTACCTATAGTTATATTTGTATATCATAATGAGAGAAATGTTAATTTGGGTATTTTTCCTTTGTTTTGTCTTGTTTTGGTTAATTTGGTTGCAATCAATATAATCTAGCAAGATCAATGGAAAATTACATGTGATATACTTTACATGGTCAACAAATGCTCCATAGTAGTGGGTCTAGAGATGATGTGGACATGCACTAATAGAAACCTGAGTGAAGCGCCACTGGTCCTAGTTAATTGGTTGTGTAGTCAACAGTTAACTAGTTTGCACAAATTAGATGGAGATAACTTCATCCCTGCAACAGAATCATCTCTAGCCTCATACATGTGAGTCTGCCCTCACAGTGATCATTCCAAGGTGAGAGCATACACTTGGTGATAATGTTGAGGTTGTCATGCAAGACTTGACTCTTCTAGTCTAACTGAAGTATAGTTGAGTAATGACTAAAAAAGAAGTGGCACCCTTGTCTACAGGAGAATATTCTCATGTGTGCATGTATCTCCAATAATCTTGTGTTCATTTGTGTGGATAGTGTTCATTTCTTGTTATTTTCATTTCCATATTTTAGTTATTTTACTAAACTTGAGCAATAAACTAGTGATACTAAATCTAGTGGTCCAAGGAAGTAAACGCATAATAAAAATTCATAAATATTTATAAGTTTGTTGCTTGACAAAACTAATCGTGGAATATCACGATGAATTTACAAATCATTTTATTTTAGGAATATAAATGATTTTCTTTTACTTCATTTTAGAATCTTTAATGATCTTGTATTTTTTTAAATACCTTTTGATTCAAAAGACCAATTGATGTTATTATCTTTGTTTTCATGCAAGTGATAATGGCTCTTTAATGGAATATCTCAGATTCCATTTTTAATATATATATATATATATATATATATATATATATATATATTCTGACGATGAGTATATGTAGGGTTATGCACAAACAATGCTGGTGATTCTAGACTAGAGTTCTCCATGAGCATACAAGATGAATTGGTTCCTACACACTGGGAGACGAATTTTACCCTATATCTTATCAAAGGCTTTGATTTAAACCCATTGTTTATGCCTCTTCTAAAATACTCATCACGTCATTCATATCTATTTAGTCTTAAAAATCAACGACCTTGTGCATTTCCTCCAACACATGTTGGATGTCACTATCCAGGAATCAACCAAGACGAGAGCATAACCTCCACATGCCTTTGAAACTTGGCCTCTTTGTTCCTTGGTTATCATTTTATATTGTGTTGGCTACATGGAGATTCTTGATAGAAATCTTCATCCACAAGTCTCGAGCATTATATCATAGCAATATGTTGCTATCAATGCTTTGCAATGGACCATTTCTGACAACCTATCAATATCTTGCAATGGATCATAATGTAGATTGTAGATCTTTAAATCCTTGGCATATGTAGATCTTGATCATAAACTATTAATTACATGATTGTATTTTCAAAAAATACTTACACTTTTTTTAATATGTATTAATAAGAATTTATGGTACATTAAGAATATACGGACCCTTACTCATTTTAAAATAAATTACATATTGACTTGTAACCTTTATCAATGTACACACATATTGAAAAAATACTTATAAGTTTATTTATTTATTTCAAATTTATTATGCATACATAAAATTGAAAAAAAAAAAATATATCCTACAAAAACATATATATATATATATATATATATATATATATATATATATATTATAATTTTTTATTTTTAATATAAAAATAATTTATGTTTTATTATATATATATATATAAATGTTTTTAATTTTTTAATATAAAATACAATTCATTCATATATATATATATAATGTTTTTTAATTTTTTTTAATATATAAAATACAATTCATTCATTATATTATAGGTTAAAAAACACATTTAATATATATCTTTATTATTCAAATTTTGGATAATTATAAAAACCTCTTGTAATCCACTCTACTATGTGATTGTAATAGCACTTATTTTCTGTTTATAATAATTTCAAAAAAGTACTCCACCGTGTAAAGAGCATATGTATATAAAAAGTTCTGCTGTGAAGTCATGTCATTAACATGAATGATTCTCACCAAAAGCCAATCAATAAGAAGTGTCCTTACATTGGACACAGAAATCCAAAAGTTATAGCTTCCAACAGAAAGCCCAAGTTGAAATCTAAAAGTTAACTATCATGGAACATTTTTACAGCTTTAAAATGGAAGGGAACAAACTCTCACTAATTTACTAATGAATCATACACAACCCAACTGAAACAGTAAATTTACCACTGAAACATACACAACCCAATTGGAACTAAAACAATAAATATCTAATAAGCTCATGATTTTGGTTAAATACATGTCGATGAATCATACCCAGCCTCCATTTACCCTGACGACCTGACCATTAACCCACTCTCCTTGGTCGCTTGCCAAGAACGCAACCACTGGAGCCACGTCTTCCACCTTACCCAAGCGCTCAAAGGGACTGGATTCGGCCACGGCTTCCACAGCGGCCTTGCTCCTCCCGGCAAGGAACATATCGGTGGCAACAGCGCCGGGGGCCACACAATTTGCAGTAATCTTAGTACCCCTCAACTCCTGCGCCAGGATTCTCGTCATCATCTCCATCGCCGCCTTGCTGGCCGTGTAGGCGCCAAACCCCGGTTTCGGCATTCCCACCAAGGAGCTGCTCATGTTGATGATGCGACCCCCGCCCCCGCGGACGACCCTCTTGGCGGCTTCTCTGCTACACAGAAACGCTCCTTTGCAGTTCACTTGGAAAATCCTGTCCCACTCTTCATCGGAGGTCTGTGCGAGGGTGGGATACTTTGAGTCGATCACTCCTGCGTTGTTTACCACGATGTGGAGGGGCCCAAACGTGTGCTCGGCCATGTCGAATAGCTGGGCGACCTGAGAGGGCTCGGCAACATCGGCTTTGCACACAATCGCCCGAACACCGTCGCCAGAAGAAGCCAAGTTATTGATTGCGGAGGCCACCTCCTCCGCGGGGCCTTGATTGGAGGAGTAATTGACGACTACTTTGGCTCCTTTCTCTGCTAAATGGAGGGCAATCTCCCTACCAATCCCTCTGGACGCGCCTGTTACAATGGCCACTCGTCCTTCCAACGGCATCGTCATCATCGTCTTCTCCTCACCGCTTCTTCTGCTCTATAGAAGTCGCCATAAGAGGCATATATCTGCAGTGCGGGCCTGTAGTTTCCCTGTTGGATTCGGTTTTCAAACCCCATACAACGAACGACAGGTTTTCAAATTCCGTACAGCGAATGACATCATTGCCGACGTGAAAGAAGAAAAAAGAAAAAGATAAATCGTATCTATCTAATGATATCATCGCTGACGTGAAATGATGGACGAACATAACTGAAAGCTGTGGGACTTGAGCATTGTTCACAGTAGTAAGTTAACTTGAGCTGGTGAACGCCGAAAGGTTTCCGCTGATACAAACTTAGGTTGACCTCAAAAAAAAAAATTGTATAACTAAATTTCAAAAATATAAATTAATATATTTTCAATCTCACTAATAACAAATCTCATCATAATCTTTTATTTTTTTATTTTTTTATTTTTACGTTTTTCATAAAAAAATATTATATTTTATTGATATTAATATTAAAAAAAAAAAAAACATTTTTATAATTTTTATTTTTACATTTTTCTCAAATGACACTTAATTCGGTTGTATATTTCAATTATTTTTTAAAGAATTTCAAAATTATTCATTGGCCTGCTCTTTGACTCTTGACATAGACGTTCAACGACGGTCTCTGTTCTTTGGCACCGTGTCCCTACAATCTATGGTCACTAAAACCATAGAAACTGCTTCCGCCTCTCCATGATCGTGTCCCAGCCACCGTGTCCCTGTAATCTATGGTTCAATAGAAACTGCGTCTCCACGCGGCCATAAGCATCCGCCCTGGTAAAAAAATGACGGCGCTCATCCAATTTCACTGTTAATTGAAACGCCCACGTGCCATATCCATCCGCCCAGTAATAATAATTTCTGTTGTTATTTCTTAATCATTAAACGTGGCAATCTGGTAATGAGCAAGTAAATTTTTAATCTTATTTAGTAAATGTGAAAAAGTAATCACATAAACGTACCTCTTTATAAATGAGCGGAACATAATTTATCAAAATCTCATCCATTGATGAGAGAGGACGACGAAGAATATGCCAGCATCTTCAATTGCCAACCCTAAGATTGAAATTTATGATTAAAAGGTGATTAATTCTGCCCATTGTCAATAAGTATACGCCTTTCAGCGTAATTAGGGAGCAATCTTTTCTTTTTTTTATGTAAAAAATGGATTTGAATTTGGTAAGATTTTCAGAGGTAGTCTAAGTTTGGTATGGATTAAAGTTTTATATTTTTTAGAACTTTATCTTAATAGTTTTTCCCCATTTTAAATCAATTCAGATACTCAGAAATCGATCAAACTTTTAAATAAACTGAAAATTTAAAACTATATCACTAAAAAAACATACCGGAATAATAACTTAAAAGGAAAGATTACTCCCGAATTATCCCACTTGACACCCTAACGGCGGGCGCGAGCTAAAGGCTAGCCTCGCATTCAACTGGCTTTTTTCACTTCTTATGATCTTTGTTTTTCGCTGGTATTCAGAAATTACAATTTTACAATATCATTCATTTAAAGGTGTGATTCGGAGGTTTTAAAGCATGGCTTAGACTCTAATTTTATCTTGTCAAGCCTGATAAGGATGGAGCGTAGCGTTTAGATAATAGCGAGCTTTATGTATCACTCGAAAATTTTGTTTCGAAGTGATAGGTTTTTATCTATAACTTCAATTATGGACAGGTTTGGTCCCTATCAAAATGCCTCTTAAAAGCACTTCCTAAAGAGGTATAAAGCTCACTCCCATAACCTTCCAGAGTATATAAAGCTCACTCGCATAACCTTCCAGAGTTGTACTTGTGACATGAAATATGGGATTTACAAATGATGCTAACAGTAGGAACCTTCCGAGTTGTACTTGTGACATGAAATATGGGATTTACAAATGATGCTACCTATAACAGTAGGAGAATTGTAAAATTGGAAGGGATATGAGCTATAAAAAATGGGAAGAGATATGAGTTATGCACAAGGTGCATGTATCCCAACACATTCCAAAGTGCATTCAGCATTATTAAATGCATGTAAAATGATAAGGGATATATGCCATGCATAAGTTGTGTGCATTTCAATACTTTTTAAGTTGAATTGTTGGATATACAAGTTGCATTCAACACCTTCCAGGTTGTGCCATCAAATATACTCAATGCCTTCTAGGTTTTATTGTCGGGTGTATGTGCACATAGTTAATGCCTTCTAGGTTGCACATTTGAATGTACCCAACCCCTTTCAAAGTGCATCAGCATATGTATGTGCACACATACATTAGACAACGCATCTAAGGCATTGGGATACACAAAACTTGTGTATGGTGCATATCCCTCAATTGTTGTATATATTAGCAATTGTCTTCAATAATACAAGGGAATGTTATAATTTTTCTCATTAAAATTAAAGAGAAGTACAACAATGCTATCTAAAATTAGAGAAATTTGTTGAATGAGGATGGAATTGTATAATAATGAAATGTAAAACAATGTATATAGTGTTACGCTCAACTAAATATGGAACCACTAAAAAATTGGACCATTACATATTTCCAAAATGAGTGGTAAAAGTGTGTATATATGTTGAAATTGTCAAACGAAATATTTTGGGGATTGAGGTCGCTTCTTGCTTTCTTAATTTGAGAAAGGAAAATTTCCTCATTCTTGCATATCGTTCAAAGCTAAATATTTCAAGATATGCAAGCTTGTAAAGTATCAAATTTAGTGATATCATTTTGAAGATCAAACCTTGTCATTCAACATTACCATTGTCTATGTTCCTTTGGTAATACCATTCCTCTTGTTTTATGTCTTGTCAATGTCCATGTCATTTTAAGTAGACTTTGTGTATGACCCAACTTGTTACAATGGAAATTGGAACATTAGTTGGATTGTGGGAATGCCATGGAGTGCTAATGTACCTGCGAAAGTCAACAAATACAAATATGGACATTTTTGGCAACTTAGAGTATGTTTTGTAGAAGTTGGTAATAACTTTACTAGCAATATGTTTACAATTGCTCTTGTGACCCATAGGTTAGATGTTAAGATCACTTATTTCACGATGCACATTCATACCTTTCATTGCCATTGGGCATCTTCAATCCTTGTTGAAGCTTGGCTTTTTGTGTGTTTTGCATCATTGCATGTGATTGTTGTGTTTAACATTTTTGGCATTTGTTTATTATGAAGTCCAACTACATTATTGATTGCAAATAAATGAGTTGAAGATTGAAATGTTTGTTGATCCACATGAGAAGGTGCCAAGCTTCCATTGTAGGCTTTGCATTTCTAATGTTTTATAGAATGTTTTTGAAAACAAACTAGGATGGAGGACCTCCTCAGTAACCATTTCTTGCAAGCCATCAATGTTTTGCAATGGATCATGATGCAGGTTGTACATCTCTAAATCCTTGCCTTGTATGGAACTTGATCATAAATTGTGAATTATATAATTATATTTTTATAAAATACTTACCGAGTTCCTTTATTCTGTCTTAATTAAGAACTTCTTTTACATTAAAAATATAGGGACCCTTTGCTTGGGTTTGACTATAAGACTTTTAAGCTTTACATGTTGAATTATGGGCATGTTGTTCGCGCATCACATTGAAAAACACATTTTTAAACTTGTTTGGATTTATATTAACTCGAATTTGTTAAGCATAAAGATGAATACAAAATTTCTACATGCAAACCTTATAAAACATGATTTAAGATGAATTTATGTTAATTTATGTTTTTATTTATTATTTAGATATGTTATTTTTTCCCATTTTAATTTATGCATGTTACATGTGTTAAAAGGCATGTCTACAACAAGGGGCGACGTGTGGGGGAGATTATTTATGACCTCAAAGGAATAGAAAGAATTTCATTTCCTTTGGGATTGGGTCGATCTACTAAAAATCAAGTTGAGGAAATGGCTTTATACATGGGATTGATTCTAATAAACTCTGACCAGTTCAAAGATGTAACAGTAATAGAAGACTCAAAACTTATAATAAAGGGCGCCAAAAAGAAATCTGGACACAGTCATCACAATCTTGTTAGAGCAATCCAAAGAATATCAAAGGAAGAAAAGTGATTATAGGAGGTGGAGTACTATCTTGTACTAAGGAACTTGAACCATAGAGCAGACACTCTGGCTAAGGAATCTTGTGCCCTAGATCAAGGTACATTAAAGGAAAATCAAATTTTTAAAACCAATTATCTTCCTTAAGCTTAAAGATTACCAAATTAAGTTTTTTGGGGGGGGTTCCCCATACCACTAATCACATTTACTAGGATCATCAAAAACCACATCAATCACAAATTTCAATCATACAGGGAATCACTTTGCATGGCATCCAATTTATATCATCCATCGTTTCCCTCTGGCTCATCACCTTGTTGAGGAACATGGGGACTTATTACCCGTCCCTTCATCTAATTATTAATGCAAGTGGGATCTTTGTCCCCCGTTCACATACCTTGTCTTCTATGGCTTCCAAATAACATTGCACTGGCTTCGACGATGATGTAGTCTGTATGTAGGTCCGCCTGGGAAGTCGTTGAGCTCCTATGTGCAGCCTCGGTGGGAATTGGAACTGCATTGTCATCTCCTCTATGACCACAAACCCACACTCTGGTTTGGGGTTCTTCTATGGTGTTTCCTTTGGCACAATCCTTGGTTCCTTTGGTCTAATTTTAGGGTGGTTTTGGGATTCCTATGTGAAATTCAAGGTGATTTTGCCTCTAGCAAGGTGAAGGCTACAATGTGGCACAACCATAAACATTCATGCCACTACAATGTGTGTGAATTATAGGAGCTAAAGAGGAAATTCCTAATGCAAGACTCAGTTATGATGGCCACTAAACACGACATCGTTCACTTGGAAGCAAGGAGTCGAGAGCATGAGGAGAGTCGAGATAGGGAAATTGTGGTAATTATGGAAGTAGCCAATAGCCAAGACAAATTCATCTAGGAACTAAAATAGGAGAACCAACTTCTCAAGCATATTGTAGTAGCATAGATGGATTTTCACAACATGACTCGGAATCAGGAAGTCAACACAGTGGGTTCAAGTGCAGCTTATGATGGATTCACAATGCATCAAATTGCTCACATGCCAACTCCAGACATAGGGGAACAAAACCAAGTGTATATTGAAAACTCTTAGTTTATTTTTTTTCAATGTTTTTCAAAGTCTCTTTTCTACTCGAGAAATTGAATTTGTCCATTTATTAATTTATACTTAAATTAACACATATTATATTTACTTTTTCAATAAGTAAAATAAAAATATTTTTCTTGGGCATGAGGTTAAATTGAAACTAATTTGGTCTCATGTATGATACTAAGGCTAAATACTACTTTGAAGCACATGACCCCATTGGAGATGGTCTCTGTGAAGACCACAAGGGATAGTGGCTTTCTTCCAGATACTATTTAGGCTGAAAGCACCTTTTGGTCCTGGAGTAAGACCTAAAACTATTTATGATTGGCCAAGATCTTGAGTTCCTCATATGTAAGGAAACGGGGTAACGGCCCAAGACCCATAAGCATCTAGAAAGAGAAAAAGTTTGTCCATTTACAGACTACCAACAGATTATATAGTTCAACAATGATTAAACCCACATTCATATATAGTAACGAGTGATGACCATCCTCACTACCAATTGACAACTAAATTATAATCAATGTTATCACCTTCCAAAAAAAACTATAAAATAAAAAAAAATTGAAATTATTCACTTAGCAATTTATCTTTAAATTAACACATTTTATATTTATCTTTAAACCTCGATGTGGGAATTTCCACATCGGAGTTGCTCATGTTGATTATGAAACCACCACCCTCATGGACGACCCTCTTAGTATATTTTCTGCTACATAGAAACGCTCCCTTGCAATTCACTTGGAATGTCTAGTACCAATCTTCATTATAAGTATGGGTGATGGTGAGATACTTAGCGTCCAACACTCTTGTGCTTTTTACCACAATGTGGAGGGGCCAAAATGTGTGACTTTCCATGTCAAATAGTTGGACTACCTAGGGTGGCTCGACGACATTGGCCTTACACACAATCGCCCACACATCGTGACCAGAAGAAACCAAATTATTGGTTGTGGAGGCCACCTCCTCAACAGTGCCTTTATTGGAGGAGTAATGGACGACCACTTTGGCTCTTTCCTCCACCAAATGAAGGGTGATATCCCTGCCAATCTCGGAATGGTATCATCATCTCAATCTTCTTCTTTTCCCATCGCTTCTTCTACTCTACAATAATGGTCATGAGAGGCATAAGATACAATATGAGTGGGATTAATGGTTAACAATACATGTTTCCTCCTTGGAGGTCACATATTTGAATCTAGAGGGCGGTAGGGTATGTATACATCTGTAGTATTTAGCAGTCAAATCACTGTGCGGAGGGTGTCCCTTGTCCCACAAACAAGGGGGTCTCATACACCAATTTGGTGTCTAGCTTGGTCATGACCTTAAAAATAGATTATTATTATTATTAATATATATGTGATGTGGCCATGTAATTTCCTTTCCACCCACTAACATCAATGCTAGCGTGAAAATAAAAAATATAATTTCTATTTGGCCAATGACATCATCGCTTGCATGCAATTGTATTGTTGACCAAGACTAAACATTGTGTTGGGTTTAAGATTTGTGGTGACGAACATATTCTATAACTATGATCCTTCTGCACAGTAAGCAATAAGCATTTTGCAACGAACTTATTAATGTTGTATATGTTAGGATATAAATCATCAAAGCTTTAAGCATCTTTGAGAAATTTGAAGTTGGTCATCAATAAATATCCAACAACAAACTCATTAACATTGTATATGATAGGATTTATATCATCAAAGCCTTATATGCATTTAAGAAATCTAGCAATCAATAAGCATCCAACAACAGAGTCATTAGCATTGTATATGCTAGGATATCCAACGGTATATATTCTAGTATATACAACGTTTATGAGTTCATTGCTAGGTGCACAATGTTTGTAGGGAAATCTTACCCTAGAATACTCCTAAAAAAATCCTACTTTGGAACATTGAAGTGACATGGTCTATTCAAAATATTTGTTCTATTTGAAACATTACAAATTTGCAATATTTCAAGCATGGAACCTATTACTTCAACGTTTTAGGTAGGTCTAGCACATGTCAAACCTCTGAAAGGAACTTCTCATGGTGTGTAATGCTAGCAAACATCATGCAACAAGCTACAGAGCATTTATTATAACTTGATGCATAGATATATAACCATGTATACACTGCAACATGCTACAGTAAATGCTCTACAACTTAGTGCTTATTGACCACCCATAAAGCTCGCCATACAATAACCTCGAGAATTTTTACATGTGACTTGACATATGGAATTTCTAGACCATTCCATCTATCCAACTACATCAATAGCTAGATCGCAGAGAACTTTAAAATTGCTTGAAATGATATGAGTATATGTTTTAAAAGTGCAGACTCTTCTCACTTATGAATAACGTGTTTATTTATTTTATCTCACAAATTGCTTTTCTATAGCCTTAAACATGGTATTGTAATCAGTTGGTCATTACAAGAATTTTCTGTAATACTACTAGTTATTTAGATTATTTTTTTATTTGCTTAAGTAACTTTTTACTAAATTTTGAAAGTAGTAAGATATTTGGTGCTATGTTTATTCCATCAGTTTTCTTGTTAAGGTTTAAGCTATTATTAGGTTTCTTTTTATTTCATTAGATAACCATAGCATAAATAGGATCACTGAGAAATACACAATCACAAGAGACACGTCATTTATCTTGGGAAACCCTCATGGGGGAGAAAACCCATCAAAAACTTCCTTAATATAGATAGCAAATACAATGCCAAGAGATAACTCACACAAATATAGAAAGTCCTCTCCCAAGAATGAGCCTCTCTCTCTCTCTTCTTCTCCAACTGCAGCTCCAGACTTGCGCTCCGATCATCAAGTGAGTGAGTGAACAAATGAGGCGATAGCCTCTCTTATTTATACAATCTGGCAAGCGCTGAACTGGGGTGTCTTTTCACTAGTTGGGCCGACTTCTCATTCTGGGTGGTTATAACCACTTTAATATATTATGGGGACGACTTTTCATTTAGCCTATTACAATTAGGGTTTGACCAATCCGCAAAAGGGGATTTGGTCATTTATAATACCTGACATGATCAATCCACAAAAGGGGATTGATCTAATGAATAATACATCAATAATAATTAGAATACTCTTTGCAGTTACAATATTTCAACACTCCCCCTTAACAAGAAGGGTATTCTACAACAGCATTAGGCGAGAGAGAGGACAGCATCATCAACAGCATCTTGGAACACTGACTGGCATATCTATAAATCATCGGAATTTTTTCTCGTCATTCACAATGGAGAGCTGGAATGATATCATCATCTGTATCAACATGGATTAGTATGAAACTCATACATCATCATCACAACACGAGGCTGGTCACATCATCACAGCGCGAGGCTGGCACATCATCACAGCATGAGGCTGGCACATCATCACAGCGCGAGGCTGGAATCTCAACACAGCAATTAAGCTGGCAACACCACATAACAATTAAGTTAGCAACACCACACAGCAATTAAGCTGGAACCTCAACATAGCAATTAAGCTGGCAATAGCAATTAAGCTGGAATCACAACACAACAATTAAGCTAGAATCTCAACACAACAATTAAGCTAGCAACATCAATTAAGATGGAATCACAACACAACAATTAAGTTGGAATCTCAACACAACAATTAAGCTGACAACAACAATTAAGTTGGAATCACAACACAACAATTAAGCCGGAATCACAACACAGCAATTAAGCTGGCAACTCAACACAGCACGAAGTTGGAATATCATCAACACGAGGCTGGCATCACAGCACTAGGTTGGAAACTCAACACAGCACGAGCTGGAATATCATCAGCACGAGGTTGGCATCACAACACTAGGCTGGTAACTCAACACAACACTACTCCCCCTTTCGAGGGAGGTCCTTTCGGACTATACCAAGCTTATCTTGAAAGTGCTCAAACTTTACACGAAATAGAGGCTTGGTCAACACATCAACAACCTGTTCCTCTGTGCTAACATATTGGAGCTTTATGGCCCCTCTCTGCACCATGTCACGGATGTAATGATATCGGATCTCTATGTGTTTTGACTTGTCATGAAATACAGGATTCTCTGTCATCTTTATACAGCTCTGGTTATCACACAGAATCGTGGTTGCTTCCATCTCTAGGTCGAATAGCCCAGTCAACAACTTACGAAGCCATATGGCTTCACAACTAGAAGAACACACAGCAATGTACTTTGCTTCCGTTGTACTGAGAGCAATGCTTGATTGCTTATTACTCTGCCATGAGATCATGGTTGATCCCAAACTGAAACAACATCCTGAAGTGCTCTTCCTGTCAGAGACACTTCCAGCCTAATCTGAATCAGTGTACCCACTCAGTCTAAAGTCATGATCTCCATCATAGTTGAGACCACAATCTAATGTACCCTTAAGGTACCTCATCACATGTTTTGCAGCAACTAGGTGAACATGTTTGGGTTCTACCAGAAACTGACTCAAGGTGTTCACGTCAAAACA
>SNQJ01S0078125.1:103168-123239 GCA_010110895.2 Picea sitchensis
AAGGGGAAATTGATAGTGATAAAAAAAGTTACTAATGACCATGACTTTTCCCTTTGTCATTGTACTTAAAAGTCAAATCCCCTTAAAGCCAACAAATATCTCCACTTTTTTATTTGTACCTTGTCCTAATCCTTAAGAGAAAACAAGTTTATGTTATTGTTAACTTGTGGGATTGAAGATAATGGAGTGACTTAATAAGTGGACAAACTCAATCTTTTTAGCAAGTTTATTTTTTTTTTTCAGTGAGAGAAAGTTTTGTCTTTATCTACTCATCATTTTGAAATTCTAATAATTCGAGCCTTCTTAAGATGACTAAAACCTCTAAGAGCAAAGTTCTATGATCAAAGTTCCCATCAATTAGAGGTAACTATAATCTTGGACAAAATTCTAGTTGAATTAAGGGAAGAATTTCAATCGAAAAAGAAATGAGGTTATCCACTTATTAGCTTACTCTCGAGTGTAAACAACTCGATCAATCAATCTACGTTATCCACCCTGAATGTTATCCACCATCGGGTCGACAATTCGACTCCTAGAACAATGATTTGTGAATTGACCACAATGTTATCTTTGAACTAACCAATAATATGCAAGTGACATGTTGGCCTGTTGTGGTAAGGCTATAAGGATAAACATTCCCTGGATAAAGATCCACTTTAGTGTGCTTCAAGATGTCTTGGCCTTTGCTAAATCATAACCTTTGCTAAGGCATAACTTTTCTACGAGACCTTACGTGTTGTTAACACTAACTTAAAAGTTATAGTAGTAACCAACTAAATTTTACATGGAGACCAATTAGTCATTCCTCTAAAACTAAAAAACTCTGCCCCGAAAATGAACCATATCATAATATTCTTTGGATTCCACCATTCGGAAAATTACTCCTATGCTTCCTTATTGGCTATCGCTTACAATGGAGGACTTAGTTGGCATGACCCTTTTTCTAATCCAATGAAGTTCAGCTCGAATTTATTTATTTAATTAATTAAACTACAAACGGGATATTGACAACGAGGCAGAATTAAAAGGCGAGGGAATGGAGGGTAAGAGGACTACTCGTGAGATGAAGAAGCCGCTGGAGGGTCGAGTGGCAATCGTGACCGGCGCTTCTCGCGGCCTGGGAGCCGAGATCGCCCTTCACCTGGCTGCCGATGGCGCCAATGTAGTGGTCAACTACCTCAACAACGCAGACAAAGCAGAACAGATCGCCTCCGCCATCAACTCATCCCGTGGTCACATGGCAGCCATTACCGTGATAGCCGATGTCTCAAGCTCTGGGGATGTGGCCCGGCTGTTCGATAAGGCAGAGGAATCTTTCGGAAGAGTTCACATAGTAGTCAACAATGCGGGGATCATTGACTCCACCTGCGCAACGATAGCGGAGGCGAGCCCGGAGGCGTGGGACGCCACTTTCAGCGCCAATTGCAGAGCCCCTTTTCTCACATGCAAGGAGGCCGCCAGGAGGCTCCTCCTCCACGGCGGCGGGCGGATCATCAACATCTCGGGCACACTGGTGGCCACGCCCAGGCCGGGCTTCGGGGCTTACACGGCCAGCAAAGCGGCGGTGGAGACCATGACTCAGATCCTGGCGAGGGAGCTTGAGGGCACGGGAATCACTGCTAACTGCGTAGCCCCGGGTCCTATTGCCACCGACATGTTCTTCGCCGTTAGGGACGAGGATTCCGTTAAGCGCATTGCCATGGCGCCACCTCTAGAACGACTGGGTGATTGCAACGACATTGCTCGCGTGGTTGCTTTCTTGGCACGCCCTCAGAGTGAGTCCATCAATGGCCAAGTCCTTCGTGTTAATGGAGGTCTGGCCTGAGTTTTATTTCTTTTATTGCTATTAAAAAATCAAAATTTCTCAGTTTTGTGTTGTTTGTTCTGCTTAGTGCTTAAACCCCAAAATATATGCTGTTTTACATATTTAGAAGGCAATCCTAATGGCAAAGCCCTTGCCTGTTTTTGCCAGGATAAATTTGAAAAAAAAATAATGATTTTTTTTTTAGAATTTCTGAGTTGTATCGATGCTTGCACAGGTCCGTGACCATATGACCATATGTTAAGCTTGTTCCAGTCCTCCATTTCTATACATATTACTAAAATACTCAGTGTAGTGCTGACCATATGGTCATATTACCATATGACCATATGCAGCAAAACATAAAGAAGAACCCATCTAACTCAGTGTAGTGCTGTGAAGGTTAGATTGAGCCCTGGTAAAGTAATCCTTAGTATCGGTTTTCTTAAAAGCAAATACCCTTTATACCTGGATTTGGACAACACAAATCATCAATTTTTTTTTTTTTAATATCCTACTTATGAGAGTCAACTGTACTCGTGGATAGGCATTTATAATGGATACATTATAGGTCATACAAATGGGTGATACAATCACAAAGCAAATTAGCTTACATCAATGAATGTAGCTTACATCAATGAAAGAAGAAAGTTGAATATTTTATTGAATCTCTTTCAACCTAAGGGTATTTCAAAAATAGATGTTTAAATATTTCTCCAAAAATAGATGTTTAAATATTTCTCTCATTATTTTACATTGTGGGTACATCTCATCTAAATCTAAATTTAGTAAATTATTAGATATGTAAACATTGTTAATTAATAATTAATAAGAGATTTTATGAGACCAAAGAGTGCTTAGTATGATGATGCACCAAAATTCATTGTGTAAGCTACCCCATTGCTTGTTTAAAACAAGACCAAGGACACATGTGTGCATGTTTTGATAAAGCTTCCTCCCACTAAACTCAAAAATCATCTTGTTGTAAAATCACTACAAATATTTCCAGCTTTGAAGAAGACCATGAATAAGACTATTGGGGTACAAGAAAAGGGTGGGATTTGCTCTTTAGAACTCTTTAGATTTGAAGGATTTAAGGGCAAGGTTTCTTTGGGCCTTTGAGTTTTAGGAAAAAGATCAATGAAAAAGTTTTTTTTATCTAGTATGATTTATAGAATGATGATAGTAATAGATGAACTTGCTAGAGGATTCTTGCTCGTGCTAGCTAGATGTGTTTAATATGAAACTTTGGTCTTTCTACTTGTCACTGGTTAATATGAGTTCACACCAAAAGACCAAATCAGATTTTCCAATTCTCACTTTCCTTTAACTTTCATATATAAGCCTTCTTATTATATGCTCATATCATAATGCTTTTTATAATATAAGTTTTTCATGACTCAACCCTATCAACAAGACCTGGATTTTGAATTCTAGTAATTACATATTATCAAATTAACCCTGAGATTCCAAACTCTCTAAGAGGGAGGCAAGGGTGACCAGTAAAGCTCAATGTGTTCCATGTATTGTTGTTTAGTATTGGACAATTTTTCTACTATTCTTTCCTTTTGATAATGCAATAAGTATAATTAATAAGAGAAGCTAGGAAGTTCGCTATCGATTTTAGCTTCAACATGAAAGATGTGTAGGGGTCTCTGTTGCTTCTTGCATATTAGTTGCTCAACTATGATTTCCTCATTAATGGAAAAGGTACATTGGGGCATCTTTTACTTATGGAATAGACGTAGCTACAAAGTAAAACAACATTGTTATAAATCATTTTTTAAGGAGACTAAGAGGATTGAGTGTTCTATCTTGTAAGGTGTCACTCTAGAATTGTTGAGATTGTTGAGCTTCAAGTAGACCTTTCGGAGTACTTGAGTTTTCAAATGGAATCCTTAATCTTAGAAGCATGGAATAAGGAAATAGAAAGGAGGTTGTGGGTGACCATTTATAAAAGTTGTTGTAAAGGACTATTTCTAGAATATATGTATTGAGGATAACAACTATGGTACCCTCAAGGGTTAGTTCAATTGGTTGAACCATCTACCTATTGCCGATGGAGAGCCCATATGTCACAAGTTAAAATATGGTTATGTCCCTTGAGGTTACCGACCTCTATTGTGGCTGACGATTGAGCTACCCTCCATCTAATTAGTTTAGGGAAGAGGGGGGGATCCCACAAGGTTTTACTTGGAAAAAAGAAGGACAACAACTATGGGTGGATGATTCCAATTGCAAGCTCCACTGAGAGGCTATTAATGAATGATTGGAGCCAAGGATTTGATGCAAACACTAGGACAATTAATGGGCAAGACTTGTATAGAAATTTCTTTTGCTTGTATAGAGTTGCCTGGTAATTTCTTTTGCTTGGTTATGTCCATTGAGGTCACCAACCGCTATTGTGGCTGACGGTTGAGCTACCCTCCATCTAATTAGTCTAGGGAAGAGGGTGGGATCCCACGAGGTTTTACTTGGAAAAAAGAAGGACAACAATTATGGGATTTGTGGTAAGAGATTGTGCCCACTCAAGTACACCTTTTTCGAATGGATGAAACTTAGTGGTAGTTTTTATTGCATCATGACCATTCTTCTTCTTTTGTTGGTAGGTAACCAAAACTAGGGAATCATCACTCTGATCATTCACCTTTTAGTAAGCTCTATTAAAGGATAACCCATGCCATTCAACTCTACACATAGCATAAATCATTCTATTGATAGGGATCAAAGATCAGGTGCAATCAGTGGGGATTATCCCCAATGAAAGGTCCAAATTAGACCTTCCACTATTTAGAATAGGGAATTCTTCCAATTTATGGCCCCATCACCTTCGAATAGTTTTGTTGGGGTTTTATTGGTTGTTGTCCACTGATTGTATATTTTTTAATGTAATACAATAAAATGCAACTAACCTAATATGCAGAATGTAGAATGATGCTTGTGCTAACTAAGAAAACTGATGGAATAAACATAGCACCAAATATCTTACTACTTTCAAAATTTAGTAAAAAGTTACTTAAGCAAATAAAAACAATAATCTAAATAACTAGTAGTATTACAAAAAATTCTGGTAATGATCAACTGATTACAATACCATGTTTAAGGCTGTAGAAAAGCAATTTGTGAGATAAAATAAATAAACACGTTATTCATAAGTGAGAAGAGTCTTCACTTTTAAAACATATACTCATATCATTTCAAGCAATTTTAAAGTTCTCTGCGATCTAGCTATTGATGTAGTTGGATAGGTGGAATGGTCTAGAAATTCCATATGCCAAGTCACATGTAAAAATCCTCGAGGTTATTGTATGGCGAGCTTTATGGGTGGTCAATAAGCACTAAGTTGTAGAGCATTTTTTGTAGCATTTTGCAGTGTATGCATGGTTATATATCTATGCATCAAGTTGTAATAAATGCTTTGTAGCTTGTTGCATGATTTTTGCTAGCTTTACACACCATGAGAAGTGCCTTTCAGAGGTTTGACAGATGCTAGACCTACCTAAAACATTGAAGTGATAGGTTCCATGCTTGAAATATTGCAAATTTGTAATGTTTCAAATAGAACAAATATTTTGAATAGACCATGTCACTTCAATGTTCCAAAGTAGGATTTTTTAGGAGTATTCTAGGGTAAGATTTCCCTACAAACATTGTGCACCTAGCAGTGAACTCATAAACGTTGTATATACTAGAATATATACCGTTGGATATCCTAGCATATACAATGCTAATGATTCTGTTGTTGGATGCTTATTGATTGCTAGATTTCTTAAATGCACATAAGGCTTTGACGATATAAATCCTATCATATACAATGTTTTTTTTTGTGTAAGTGAGTTTAAGAGCCTGTATTACTAAAGGAGGGTTATGATACAAAAAAGGGGGACTCCATGGTCTGCCAAAAAGGAAACCAAACTAGAGGTTCCCGAGTTGCATTTTCTGAAATAAACACGGGGTATGACTGGACTACCGCCATGGGAAACCAGCCCAGTCCTACCATATCCAGTTTTTGAAAAGATAAGCACAACAAACATGAAAAAAAATAACAGAAGCTCGCGTTCTCCTCCTTTTGGGAGACCGTGCGAGTTTTTTTTATATGTGCTGGTGCTCCGTTCCCGTCGATTGGCGTGATGTCCATGTGATGAACGTAGCGCAGGTAGAGGTGAAATTGAGCAGCCAACCGCTCCATCTTGTCTTTTTGGTCCTTCTCGACCTCAGTTAGCAGTTTGGTAATGGTTTCCAAATTGCTGAGGCGACTCAAGATTTCGTTCAGCAGTTTCGTGTGTTCCTTGTTGTTCTCCAGTCTGTCGTCCTCCCTTTGCCAATCATCATCTTTGTTTCCCACACCATCTCCATCGTTTTGTGGTAGAGGGTTTCCCTGGGCTGCGTGGCTCCCGGGTCAATTACCCAGTCCGTTTCTTGAGTCAGAGCATCCCATGTTTTGCTCTTGCGTTTTTCTCTGATTTCCTTTTCCCACCGGTTGATGGTCGCCTTTCCTTTCGGTGCAACCAGAGTATGAAAGGTTCCCTCCGCGTCTTTTGCCGCCTATCCCATCCTTGAAACCCGCTGAGGATTGTTCAGAGTTCCCTTGCCCAGGGGGTTTCTTTTGTTGTGCGTTCGCTTCATTCGCACCACCCCATCTGGCTTATGGCATCTCCTTTGCTGGATTCTCCACCTGTTTTCGTCTACACAGGGGTTCCTCCTTTCCCTGCCCTTGTGTCTGTGGTAGCCCCTGTAATTGCGTTCTTATGTTTTCATCTATTTATGTTGTTTCTTCTCTTATTGAAATTTCCCTGCTGCGGGCTCGTCCTTCCAATCATGGTCTTCCCATAGAGGTGAACCTTCTCGTCCTTTTCCCTCGTCACGGTACGTATGATCATGATGACTCGACCGTTATCCCTGTACGGGCCCTTGCCCCTGCTCGCTTGATATCCTGCTGTGCAACTCCCCTTACATGGTCTTTGGCATGGTGGATCGATACTGGTCCATGTCAATCCCTCTTGCCTTACGTCATTCACATGCATACCCAACGCAACTCCACTGTGTTCATCGTTTGCAGATGCTCTTGGATTTTTTGTAGGGAGTGTTCCAAGCGCTAGTGTCTCTGAACCTTGCCCACTCTGGTGCCATTTTGGAGTCTCTTCACCGTGTTGATGACCAGGGTGGAGTCACCTTCCACGATAGTGTTGTTCATCCTTTCGCGGCTTAGAATTTTGAGACCGAGCTCCAGGGCTCCAAATTCCGCTGCGTTGTTGGTTGAGTTTCCCATACTCCTAGCGTACAACCGGATTATGTTACCACCACTATCTCTGATCACTCTTCCCATCCCTGTCATTCCTGGGTTTCCTTTTGTCGCCCCGTCAAAATTTAACTTGAGGAACCCTGCCGGAGGTGGTGTCCAGTTGCGCTCTCCTATTTGGAGTTGCGGTGGCCGCCCTACCTGTGTGTTGTTGCGCCTGTCTTTAAGGTGAAAATATTCCAGGATGCGGGAGTCCTGGCCTGTGAGTTGCACTTTTCCACTTTGGTAGTTGCGGCTCTGCACCGTTTCTCGTATTTGTGAGATTATTGCTTCCTTGAGTTTCCCTTCCGGAAGGCTTTCATTCCTGAAGATGCACCGGTTCCTTTCTTTCCATATTGCCCATATGATCATCCCTGGCATGAGATTCCAACAGAGGTTCACCATTTCATTTTCGTTGTAACTCTCATTCCAGTTATTGATGGTTGCGCTGATGTTACCTTGGGTCTTATTAGATTGGCGAAAGATGTCTGCCACCCAATCCCATATCTCTGCTGTGTAATTACATTCATCGAAGAGGTGATTCGTTGTTTCTTCCTTAGCTTGAGAGAGGTGGCATCGTGATGGGCCTATGAAACCCCTTTTCCTTAGGTTTTCCCAGGTTAGAATTCGGTTGTGAAGTACTAGCCATTTGAACATTTTGATTTTTGGCCACTGGGGGCTGCCCCAAATCTTCCCCCACTGTTGCGCCGGATCTTCTTGGTCCTGGTCCGCAATGTAATTCCGAGCTTCTTTTAAGTTGAATTCCCCACCATTTTTCCTGCCCCATCTTAGTTGGTCCTCTTCTTCTGAGACTACAATTTTCCTTTTTCCCAATTCCTACTCCACCTCTTTTGTTATTGTTGCGATCCGATCTCTGTTTTGTGGATTGAGTTTATCCCAGATTCTCCATATGTTTTGATCATTCTCTTGTTTCTAGTAGTGATGGATTTTGATTTTGCCTTGCGCGGTCATTTCCTGTTGGAGTTCCTCCCTGTCCGGATTTTCCATTTTGGGTTCCTGTTGCCACGCATCCTCCCAGAATCTGGTTGTTTTACCATTCCTCACTTCCCAAAAGCTGTGTTTTTGGATCCAGGTTTTGTTGCACCAGGCTAGATTCTAGATGGTTGATCCCTCCCTTGTGCCCATAAAATGAATTCGATTCTGGTCATTGATGTCTGGGGCATACTTGGCCTTCTAGAGGGTTGCCCACGGTGATGATTTTTCTTTGACCCATCTCCACCAGAGTTTCGCCTCGTAGGCTTCATTGGTTACTTGTGGGTCTTGTAACCCCATGCCTCCTTTTCATTTTGGTTTGCAAACCTTCTCCCAGGCCACTAGGGCCCATTTTTTCTTACTTTCCGCTCCTCGCCATAGGAAGTCCCTTTGGATGGCTCTTATTTTTTGGAGTATTCCTTTGGGAGCGAGAAACACTGACATTATATAGGTCAGAATTGCTTGTAGAACCGCTTTGGTCAGGATAAGTCTCCCTGCTAGGTTGAGGGATCTGTAAGTCCAGTTTTTCACCCTTTCCTATAGTTTGTTGATCACTCCTTCCCATGTTGCCATTTTGCATGCTCTGTCTATCAGGGGGATTCCCAGGTATTTTGTTGGGAGCGTTTTGCGTTCAAACCCCAAAATGTTTTCCAGGTTTCTTTGAATTGTTGGGTTGGTATTGAAGAAATAGATCATGGATTTGGAGTTATTGATCTCCGCTCCTGAGGCTTCCCCAAACTCTTCTAAGATTCTTTTATAGGCTTTTGCTTCCTTGACCGTGGGTGTGCCATGGAGTAAGGTGTCATCAAAGAATTGTTGGTGCGTGGAGGTAGGGAAATTTTTGAAAGGTTTGATGCCTGTTATTTCTCCTGCTGCAGTTGCGCTTTTTATGCTTCTACTGAGTCCTTCCATCATCAGAATGAACATGAAAGGTGATAGCGAGTCTCGTTGTCTGATGCCTCTTGAAGTCCAGAAGGGTTTGGTTGGGGCTCCATTGACTAAAAGCGAGTAACTTGTCATTGAGACTAGGCTGACAATCCACTTGATCCAGTGTTGCACGAAGCCAAAAGATTCCAGATTCTTGACCATATAGTGCCAACTAATTTTGTCATAAGCCTTTACTAGGTCAAGTTGGATTATCATCCCCCCTCTCCTCTGGATTTTCAGTGTGTGTATCAGCTCATGGGCATGGATGATGTTGTCCAAAATTTGTTGCCCTTCTACAAAACCCACATGTTCCTGTGAAATCAGTGTGGGTAGGAGAGGTTTCAGTCTATTGGCTATGACTTTGGAGATTATCTTGTAAACCACATTGCATAAAGCTATGGGTCTGTAGCGGTCTGGGGTCCTTGCTTCACTTTCTTTGGGGATTAGAGTAATCATTGTGGCATTTAGCGCTTTCAGAATGGAGGTCGAACATCTGGAGTCTTCCACCACCCCATAAACGTCATGTTTGATCACTTCCCAACAGGCTTTGAAGAATTCCACTGTGAAACCATCTGGACCTGAGGCCTTTCCGTTGGGCCTCTCCTGGACCACTTGGTCAATTTCCTCCTTAGCGATGGGTTTGCTCGGTAACTAGCCTGGGGATGTGCTGAGTTATCCTTTGTATGGCCTTTGTTCGGTCTTGGTTGGGTTCCTGGGCTATCCCATTGAAGTGATTTACCAGTATATTTTCGATCTCCTTGTGGGACTCTCTCTCGATCCCATCTTGATCCCGAATTTTCAGGATTTTGTTGTGGGTTCTTCTAGCAATGGTTGTTCTATGAAAAAACTTGGTATTTCGCTCTCCTTCCTTTAGCCACCTGATTTTGGACTTTTGGCGCCATAGAGTCTCTTCTTGCTGGCATCTTGCTTCCCATTCCCGGGTCATTTGGATCTCTTCCTTTTTTCGATCCTCTGTATAGCCCTCATCTATGCATATTTCTCGGAGTTTCCTCATTTTGTTTTCAATAAAAAAAATTTCTTGGTTTATGTTTCCAAAGATTTCCTTGTTCCACTCCTTGAGTTTATGTTTGATGTACTTGAGTTTCTTGTAAAGATTGACCATCCTTGTCCCTTGCTTTGGTTGTTGCTCTCGCCACCATTGGCTGATGTTCTCCTTGAAGGTGGGATGTTCGATCCAAAATTTCTCGAATCTAAAAGGTCTATTCTTTGGTGTGGTTTGGAGATTTGCTTCCAATTGGACTGGCCAGTGGTCTGAACCCCCCTAGGGAAGGGTGCTGCAGTCTAAAGTTAAACCCTGTAGAATGATGGACTCTGACACCAAGAATTTGTTTAGCCTTGTCACTATTTGATGTTGATTTGTCCGTTTTTTGTTCCATGTGAACTGACCATTACTGGTTTTGATGTCCACCATCTACACCGTGTCAATGAAATATGAAAAGTCTTCCGCATCTCTATCCAATCTCCTGGTGCCTCCTTTTTTCTCCGCAAGTGTCATGATGATGTTGAAGTCCCCTGCGAGGATCCAGTCGAGGTTGCCAGAACGGGCTTTTAGGTTTTCTAGGTCTAGGAGAATTCTTCTCTTTTCTTCCAACATCTGGGGACCATACACATTAGTGCATAGAATCACCTCCATGTTACCTATGATTTGCATGTTAATTGAAAGTGTGTGTTTGGTGGCTTCGACTGCTAGTAGATTCATCACTTATGGGTTCCACAAAGTGAGAATTCCACCTTCCATCTGTTGTCCTTCGAAAACCAACATCTTGTACTTGCTCCATTGTTTTTTGCCGATTGTTTCCATTCTGTCTACAATGCATTTTGTCTCTTGAATGAAACAAAGGTCCGATTGTTCCTTCCCCAGTTTGTTTTTAAGGATTCTTTGCTTTCGTGGGCTATTTAGGCCTCTAATATTCCATGTTATAATATTCATTTAAATATGTGGGGGGGAGTTTGGAAAGAGCTTTTTGATCTTACCTAAGTTTATCAGCAGAGCTCCTAGTTCCTGTAGGGCTACACTGTTTGATTTCCTGCCTTTCTTCCTTCTTGTTTGCTTGGGTGACAACCTCGCCTGCTTTGATTCCTAGGTGTCCTATATTCTCGTGTGTGCGCTTGAGCCCTATGGATTTTTCTTCCTCCCTTAGGAGGAATAGGTATTGGATACGATCTGGTTGCTCTGCTGGTACATTGTCTACGCCCTGCCTTTTCCATTGCTCCAGTATGTTCGGGAGATCTATTCCTTCCCTTTCCACAATATCTTTGAGATCGGGGTCTTCAGTACCTACCTCACTTGGTGTCATTTCCGCGTCTCTGTCTGCCTCTTGCATGGGGGTGTTGGCATCTCTGGTTTCTCCGTCCATAGGAGTTGCGCTACCCCCCTGTTCCATCTTATTGCTTGGACTATTTGTGTTCTCATTTGTTGCTTGTTCCTTAGCTTCTTTAGCTTTTGCCTTTTCTTTTCCTCCTTCTTCCCCTTTGTTGGTTTTGTCCCACCCTTCCGTTCTAGTCTTGGCTTCCGGATTGCTTCCTGTTGGGGCTTTACTTGGTTTCTTGTTTGCTTTGTTTCTGTGGTTCAGCTTGATAAACCCATCCTCATCCTGCTGTATTTTGGTGTTTTTTGCTTCTTGTTTTTTATTGAGAGGACATTCTTTGATTAGGTGTCCATGTTCATGGCATCTTCTGCATCTGAATGGGATTTGCTCGTAGTCAATGCTTTGTATCCATTCCTCATCCCTGAATTCCAGGCTTATGGCTTTTGGGAGTGCCCCCGAAACATCCATCTCTATGTAGATCCTTGCATATGAGGTATATCTCCCTTTTAGGGTTGCTTCCGATGTTTTCACATATTTTCCAAGTTTGTTCCTGATTGCTTCGAAGGTGGAGGGTGGCCATTAGTCTAGCGATAGAGAGTAAAGCCTCAGCCAGACGGGCACATTCTTGAAGGTTTCTTTCTCTAGGGAGAAGTTTTCCTTCCATGGCCGCATGTATAGTCCTGCTGAGGCGTGGAAGTATGCCCCCCCCTCAAAGACTTTATCCCTGTCCTCCAAGTTCATGAATACTGTTGTAAAAAAGCCTTTCGAACCTAGGTGGAGTTCCACTTCCCCGCTTGGCTTCCATTGATATTTTATCCAGCTGCGCAACGTTCTTTCTGTGGGCCACAAACCTATGAACTTGCAAATTAGTGCATGCGTCTTCATCTGGTCCCGGAAGAGTTGCATTTGTGTATCTTCTAGTATCACCTTGGGTATCAGTGTTGTTTTAGGTTTACATGGGTTGCGCCCTTCTGCTCCATTGGGGTTCCCTGGTTCTTGCGCATCATTTTGAGTTTCTCTAGCTTCTTCCACCATGCGATCCCTTTTTTCCTGGTTGCTTTCTTGATTCTTTTCTGATCCTGGTCCCGAGGTGCTTGTCACTGGTTCCTTGAAACCTATGCCTCGTGGGGCTTTCCCCCTATCCACCACTACCTGCTTGTATGAGGGGGTTCCAGTACCGCCCCCTTTGGTAACCATGCTGTGCTCTGCTGTGTCCACGACTATCAAACCCTAGCTTGCTGTTGCTCCAAACCCTTGAAGCACAATTCCAATCCTATCATATACAATGTTAATGAGTTTGTTGTTGGATATTTATTGATGACCAACTTCAAATTTATCAAAGATGCATAAAGCTTTGATGATATATATCCTAACATATACACCATCAATAAGTTCATTGCAAAATGCTTATTGCTTACTGTGCAGAAGGATCATAGTTATAGAATATGTTGGTCACCACAAATCTTAAACCCAACACAATGTTCAGTCTTGGTCAACAATACAATTGCATGCAAGCGATGATGTCATTGGCCAAATAGAAATTATATTTTTTATTTTCATGCTAGCATTGATGTTAGTGGGTGGAAATGAAACTACAGGGCCACGTCACATATATTATTATTATTATTATTAATCTATTTTTAAGTTCATGACCAAGCTAGACACCAAATTGGTGTATGAGACCCCCTTGTTTGTGGGACAAGGGACACCCTCCGCGTTGCGATTTTACTGCTAAATACTACAAATGTATACATACCCTACCCCCCTCTGGATTCAAATATGTGACCTCCAAGGAGGAAACATGTATTGTTAACCATTAATCCCACTCATATTGTATCATATACCTCTCATGACCATTATCGTAGAGTAGAAGAAGTGGTGGGAAGAGAAGAAGATTGAGATGATGATGCCATTGGGAGATTGGCAGGGATATCACCCTCCATTTGGTGGAGGAAAGAGCCAAAGTGGTCGTCCATTACTCCTCCAATAAAGGCACTGTTGAGGAGGTGGCCTCCACAACCAATAATTTGGTTTCTTCTGGTCACGATGTGTAGGCGATTGTAAGGCAAATGTCGTCGAGCCACCCTAGGTCGTCCAACTATTTGACATGGAAAATCACACATTTTGGCCCTTCCACATTGTGGTAAAAAACACAAGAGTGTTGGACGCTAAGTATCTCACCATCACCCATACTTCTAATGAAGATTGGTACTAGATATTCCAAGTGAATTGCAAGGGAGTGTTTCTATGTAGCAGAAAATACACTAAGAGGGTCGTCCATGAGGGTGGTGGTTTCATAATCAACATGAGCAGCTCCGATGTGGAAATTTCCACATCGAGGTTTAAAGATAAATATAAAATGTGTTAATTTAAAGATAAATTGCTAAGTGAATAATTTCAAATTTTTTATTTTATATTTTTTTTTGGAAGGTGATAACATTGATTATAACTCGGTTGTCAATTGGTAGTGAGGATGGTCATCACTCGTTACTATATATGAATGCGGGTTCAATCATTGTTGAACTATATAATCTGTTGGTAGTTTGTAAATTGACAAACTTTTTCTCTTTCTAGATGCCTCTGGGTCTTGGGCCATTACCCTATTTCCTTACATACGAGGAACTCAAGATATTGACCAATCATAAATAGTTTTAGGTCTTACTCTAGGACCAAAAGGTGCTTTCAGCCTAAATAGTATTTGCAAGAAAGCCACTATCCCTTGTGGTCTTCACAGAGACCACCTCTAGTGGGGTCATGTGCTTCTAAGTAGTATTAACTTAGTCTCATACATGAGACCACATTGGTTGCAATTTAACCTCATGCCCAAGAAAAATATTTTTATTTTACTTATTGAAACAGTAAATATAATATGTGTTAATTTAAGGATAAATTAATAAATGGACAAATTTAATCTTTTGTGGTGGAAAATTTTCTCCAAATTTGATAGGAATTTTGTGAAAAGTTATACTTCCACTCTATTGATTATTGATGGGAATCATACAATGAAATTTTGTTCTTAAAGGCCTTGACCCATTTTAAAATGATCCATCTTTAAAAAGTATAAAAAATAATGAATCAAATGAAACTTTATCTCTTAGGAAAAAATAGACTACTTTTAAGTTGGTCTACTTATTAACTCATTCCCTAATTTAATAGTGTTATGATTTGCACACGCTATGATTTACAATTGGTGGAACATAAAACATAATTCATTCATCATTTCATAAAGGATAATTACCTAAGAAGAAAAAAATAGTAAAATTTGAGTAATGAAGATTTGTTGTAGACATGCCTTTTTTTAACATAAGCCATTGGTTTTATATTAACGAAGTGCTGTAGCTAGGCTGAACAATAGAATATTACATAGATGATTCAAAAAATAGTTAAAGAAAACTATTATGATACACAATTTCAACCTCTCTTTAAGAGAAAACAATAACTAATTCTATGTTTTTTCTAAAATAATTACAAGTGTATATCCTAACATATTTCCCGAGTAGAAAAGAGACTTTGAAAAACAGTGAAAAAAAATAGACTAAGAGAGTTTGAGTCCAATATCCACTTGGTTTTGTTCCCCTATGTCTGGAGTTGGCATGTGAGCAATTTGATGCATTGTGAATCCATCATAAGCTGCACTTGAACCCAATGTGTTGACTTCCTGATTTCGAGTCATGTTGTGAAAATCCATCTATGCTACTACAATATGCTTGAGAAGTTGGTTATCCTATTTTAGTTCCTAGATGATTTTTTATTGGCTATTAACTACTTCCATAATTACCACAATTTCCCTATCTCAACTCTCCTCATGCTCTCGACTCCTTGCTTCCAATTGAACGATGTTGTGTTTGGTGGCCATCATAACTGAGTCTTGCATTAGGAATTTCCTCTTTAGCTCCTATAATTCACACACATTGTAGTGGCATGCATGTTTATGGTTGTGCCACATTGTAGCCTTCACCTTGCTAGAGGTAGAATCACCCTGAATTTCACATAGGAATCCCAAAACCACCCTAAAATTAGACCAAAGGAACCAAGGATTGTGCCAAAGGAAACACCATAGAAGAACCCCAAACCAGAGTGTGGGTTTGTGGTCATAGATGAGTTGACAATGCAGTTCCAATTCCCACCGAGGCTGCACAAAGGAGCTCAACAACTTCCTAGGTGGACCTACATATAGACTACATCATCGTCGAAGCCAGTGCAATGTTCTCTGGAAGCCATAGAAGACAAGTTATGTGAACGGGGGACAAAGATCCCACTTGCATTAATAATTAGATGAAGGGACGGGTAATAAGTCCCCACGTTCATCAACCAGGTGATGAGCTAGAGGGAAACGATGAATGATATAAATTGGATGCCATGCAAAGTGATTCCTTGTATGATTGAAATTTGTGATTGATGTGGTTTTTGATGATCCTAGTAAATGTGATTAGTGGTATGGGAAATCCCCCCAAAAAACTTAATTTGCTAATCTTTAAGCTTAAGGAAGATAAGTGGTTTTAAAAATTTGATTTTCCTTTAATGTACCTTGATCTAGGGCACAAGCTTCCTTAGCCAGAGTGTCTTCTCTATGGTTCAAGGTCCTTAGTACAAGATAGTACTCCACCTCCTGGAATCACTTTTCTTCCTCTGATATTCTTTGGATTGCTCTAACAAGATTGTGATCACTGTGTCCAGATTTCTTTTTGGCGCCCTTTATTATAAGTTTTGAGTCTTCTATCACTGTTACATCTTTGAAATGGTCAAAGTTTATTAGTCTCAATCCCATGTATAAAGCCATTTCCTCAATTTGATTGTTAGTAGATCGACCCAATCCCAAAGGAAATGAAATTCTTTCTATTCCTTCGAGATCATAAATAATCTTCCCCACACGTCGCCCCTTGTTGTAGACATGCCTTTTAACACATGTAACATGAATAAATTAAAATGGGAAAAATTAACATATCTAAATAATAAATAAAAACATAAATTCATCTTAAGGCATGTTTTATGAGGTTTGCATGTAGAAATTTTGTTTTCATCTTCATGCTTAACAAATTTGAGTTAGTGTAAATCCATACAAGTTTAAAAACGTGTTTTTCAATGTGATGCGCCAACAACATGCCCATAATTCAACATGTAAAGCTTAAAAGTCCTATAGTCAAACCTAGGCAAAGGGTCCTTATATTTTTAATGTAAAAGAAGTTCTAAATTAAGACAGGATAAAGGAACCTGGTAAGTATGTTTTAAAAATATAATTATATAATTCACAATTTATGATCAAGTTCCATACAAGGCAAGGATTTAGAGACGTACAGACTGCATCATGATCCATTTTAAAACATTGATGGCTTGCAAGAAATGGTTACTGAGGAAGTCCTTCATCCTAGTTTGCTTTCAAAAACCTTCTATAAAACATTAGAAATGCAAAGCCTACAATGGAAGATTGGCACCTTCTTATGTGGACCAACAAACATTCCAATCTTCAACTCATTTATTTGCAATCAATATTGTAGTTGCACTTCATAATAAACAAATGCCAAAAATGTTAAACACAACAACCACATGCAATGATGCAAAACACACAAAAAGCCAAGCTTCAACAAGGATTGAAAATGCCCAATGGCAATGCAAGGTATTAATGTGCATCGTGAAATAGGTGATCTTAACATCTAACCTATGGGTCGCAAGAGGACTTGTAAACATATTGCTAGTAAAGTTATTACCAACTTCTACAAAACATAGTCCGAGTTGCCAAAAATGTCCATATTTGTATTTGTTGACTTTCGCAGGTACATTAGCACTCCATGGCATTCCCACAATCCAACTAATGTTCCAATTTCCATTGTAACAAGGTGGGGCATACACAGAGTCCACTTAAAATGACATGGACATTGACAAGACATAACACGAGAGGAATGGTATTACCAAAGGAACATAGACATTGGTAATGTTGAATGACAAGGTTTGATCTTCAAAATGATATCACTAAATTTGATACTTTACAAACTTTTACATCTGTGAAATATTTAGCTTTGAACGATATGCAAGAATGAGGAAATTTTCCTTTCTCAAATTAAGAAAGCAATAAGTGACCTCAATGTATGCAAAATGTAACTTCCCCAAAATATTTCGTTTGACAATTTCAACATATATACACACTTTTACCATTCATTTTGGAAATATATAATGGTCCATTTTTTTAGTGGTTCCATATTTAGTTGAACATGACAAGATATACATTGTTTTACATTTCATTTTCTTGACTTATTTCTTAATAGAAAAACCTACAATGCTCTACACATCTAAATGTACATGTCACTATCTTCTAATGCAATAAAAAAATTATACAATTCCATCCTCGTTCAACAAATTTCTCTAATTTTAGATAGCATTGTTGTACTTCTCTTTAATTTTAATGAGAAAAATTATAACGACAACATTCCCTTGTATTATTGAAGACAATTGCTAATATATACAACAATTGAGGGATATGCACTACATACAAGTTTTGTGTATCCCAATACCTTAGATGTGTTGTCGAATGTATGTGTGCACAAACATATGTTGATGCACTTTGAAAGGGGTTGGGTACATTCAAATGTGCAACCTAAAAGGTATTAGGTATGTGCACATACACCCAACAATGAAACCTAAAAGGCATTGAGTACATTTGATGACACAACCTGGAAAGTGTTGAATACAACTTGTATATCCAACAATTCAACTTCGAAAGTGTTGAGATGCACACAACTTGTTCATGGCATATATCCCTTACTATTTTACATGCATTCAATAATGCTGAATACACTTTGGAATGTATTGGGATACATACAACTTGTGCATAACTCATATCTCTTTCCATTTTTGTATAGCTCATATCCCTTCCCATTTTACAACTCATATCCCTTCCTATTTTACAATTCTCCTACTGTTATAGGTAGCATCATTTGTAAATCCCATATTTCATGTCACAAATACAACTTACAACTCATATCCCTTCCTATTTTACAATTCTCCTACTGTTATAAGTAGCATCATTTGTAAATCCCATATTTCATGTCACAAGTACAACTATGGAAGGTTATGGGAGTGAGCTTTATACCTCTTTAGGAAGTACTTTTAAGAGGCATTTTGATAGGGACCAAACCTGTCCATAATTGAAGTTATAGATAAAAACCTATCACTTCGAAACAAATTTTTCGAGTGATGCATAAAGCATGCTATTATCTAAACGCTACGCTCCATCCTTATCAGGCTTGACAAGATAAAACATTTAGAGTCTAAGCCATGCTTTAAAACCTCCGAATCACACCTTTAAATGAATGATATTGTAAAATTGTAATTTCTGAATACCAGCGAAAAACAAAGATCATAAGAAGTGAAAAAAGCCAGTTGAATGCGAGGCTAGCCTTTAGCTCGCGCCTGCCTTTAGGGTGTCAAGTGGGATAATTAGGAAGTAATCTTTCCTTTCAAGTTATTATTCCGGTATGTTTTTTTTTTAGTGATACAGTTTTAAATTTTCAGTTGATTTAAAAGTTTGATCGATTTATGAGTATCTGGATTAGTTTAAAATAGGAAAAATTCTTGAAATAAAGTTTTAAAAAATATAAAACTTTAATCCATACCAAACTTAGACTACCTCTAAAAATCATGATTCATCGACATGTATTTAACCAAAATCATGAGCTTATTAGATATTTATTGTTTTAGTTCCAATTGGGTTGTGTATGTTTCAGAGGTAAATTTACTGTTTCAGTTGGGTTGTGTATGATTCATTAGGAAATTAGTGAGAGTTTGTTCCCTTCCATTTTAAGGCTGTAAAAATGTTCCATGATAGTTAACTTTTAGATTTCAACTTGGGCTTTCTGTTGGAAGCTATAACTTTTGGATTTCTGTGTCCAATGGAAGGACACTGTGTGTATGCATTCATTCTTATTGATTGGTTTTTGGTGAGAATCATTCATGTTAATGACATGACTTCACAGCAGAACTTTTTATATACATATGCTCTTTACACGGTGGAGTACTTTTTTGAAATTATTATAAACAGAAAATAAGTGCTATTACAATCACATAGTAAAGTGGATTACTTGTGGATGAAGATTTCTATAAGTGCTATTATTATCCAAAATTTGAATAATAAAGATATATATTAAATGTGTTTTTTAACATATAATATAATGAATGAATTGTATTTTATATGTTAAAAAAGATTAAAAACATATTATATATATATATATATATATATATANAATTTGAAATAAATAAATACAAATTTATAAGTATATTTTTCAATATGTGTACATTGATAGTATGTTCATAAGTCAATATGTAATTTATTTTAAAATGAGTAAGGGTCCGTATATTCTTAATGTACCATAAATTCTTATTAATACATATTAAAAAAAGTGTAAGTATTTTTTGAAAATACAATCATGTAATTAATAGTTTATGATCAAGATCTACATATGCCAAGGATTTAAAGATCTACAATCTACATTATGATCCATTGCAAGATATTGATAGGTTGTCAGAAATGGTCCATTGCAAAGCATTGATAGCAACATATTGCTATGATATAATGCTCGAGACTTGTGGATGAAGATTTCTATCAAGAATCTCCATGTAGCCAACACAATATAAAATGATAACCAAGGAACAAAGAGGCCAAGTTTCAAAAGCATGTGGAGGTTATGCTCTTGTCTTGGTTGATCTTGATAGTGACATCCAAATGTTGGAGGAAATGCACAGTGTCACATG
>SNQJ01S0078126.1:25930-42891 GCA_010110895.2 Picea sitchensis
TGAAAGATTTTGAAATCATGACACTTCATTTTTGGATTGAATGAGAATAGATGTGAGTTTTTTAACAACTAGGATAGTTTTCAAGACCATCAATTTAATAATTGTTCTTGAGTCTCCTACGATGATAAAAAAATGTATTATGGAATCAATATCAATGTGCACACCTTATAGGAGAGCATATTACTTGACTTGGTTGTTTGTGGAATTCCATAAACCCTAGGCATAATTTATTTCAAATTTTCCTCCAAGATCAATGATCATCCCCCACACCTTCCACCCCTAATAAAAATTTTATTTGAATGTCCAAAATGTTAAACTAAAATTTCCATTTATATTTACTTTATATTATATTTTTCACATTAATATCCATATAAGAGATTTTGTATTTGAAGAATCACATTACTCAAAATCAAACATAAACTTTTAAATCTTTTCTCTAATTCATTGTCAAGCATAATTTTGTGTTGATCCAAAAAGGTTGAGGCTTGAGGTTTCTTATTTTACTTCCTTGTGTTTCTCACTCAATCCACATGGTTTGATTCTTCATTTGATTAGATATATTAACTTTGGTAAGAATATATTGTAATCTATTCCACAATAGTTTTCAAATAAATATTTGATACAATGTGATCTATGGATTTCCTTGTATATTCCAATGGATAATTTGTCAAAATAAATCCAATGTGATATTACAAATACAACGAGGGTTTAGTCTATTGCATAACAATTTATTGTGTATGATATTTAAATATATTAAAAATATATCATCTTCATTTCTTAAACTAACTCATAAATAAGAAAAAATATATATTTTTAAAAGAACACCATAGATACATGGTTTACCCTAGAAAACCTATGAAGTAAAAACTCTAGCTAGAAATCAAGGATCATTCCTTTCTTTTATTATTTTCTTAAATTACAATGCAATTATAGCAAAAAATAACTCACTACAGAGTAAATAAACATTATGTACTTTATAGATGTACACAATCCCTTTTCATCTCCCCTTCTTTGTTATGTGTGTCCTTTGCATTTCCTGTTTATGGAACATAAAGATATTTCAATATGAATGAAACCTATTTCTCTTCTTTTGATGAGGGTTATAACTCCCCTTATTAGCCATTTGGATTTTATATTTATGGATCCTATAGAATATCATTAGAAAAACATATGTGTCTAGATCCATATGTGTGAATAATGGGAGTTTACATGGCCTCTACATTGTACTATGGTAGAAGAAGAATATTCCACTCAACCATAGGCTCCTTATTGCACTAGTTATTTATACAATAAAGACCACCCCCAAGTTGAGGATATGAATCCACATGGGAGAAATATTCCTATTGTTGGCTCTAATTCTCTTCTCACTACCCAATTTCCAAGCCCACATTCAATATTTACTCATACAACAATCTGAATCCATATCCCTCTTCCCCATTATCCTACAGAGCCCTAGTAATGGGATCCCCTTGTCTACTCAATAATCTTGCATCTTAACATGGGGGAAATCAGACCCCTAGCTCAAACCGTGTTGGAGCATGCACAGTGGATCATGCAGCTTTACAATTCAAGGATTATGAATCTCTTAGACATACCACATTTTTGGCATGGCAAGAATGTTGGCCTATGTGTCAAAAAACTAGTCGCCCTCATCCATGGAGGCATTCGATGTGTTAGCGATAAAAAATGCACTAGTATTTTAATCGGTTTTTCCATCACTCTTCATTTGATATATCATTTTCTTTAGTCTCTTGGCCAGTGTATTAACCTCCATATTTTTCATCAAGCTCCTGATCGATTACATTTGCACAAAAAATCCTTTGGCTTCATTCTCCCGACCTGCGAATAAATGGTTAGAAACATCATTTTAGCTTTGCACACTTTATTCTCGAGTTTGATGTATTCCTAGTTTCTTTTATTTGAGATTTTTATTAAAAAATAAGCATGCTTTTAATGGATTTAACCTAGACTAAATCTAAAGTTATAAGCCCAAATCTACTCAGCATCCTAAGTCTAATCCTTATTCTGATCTTAATTTTACTATTACATGCCTAAATTCTTTTTGTCTAAGTCTTGAGTCTTGCAATGCCAAATTTATATTCTAGCCTCTCAGGTTTGATGGCTTTGAGGAAAAACATTAAGGACCCATGGACCAAGCCACATGTTCACATATGCCAATTCTGGGTCCACATGTCAAGTGCATTCAACACAAAGCCTAGTGCACTGTCTACAACCCACAAGCCATGAGTTAAGTCACGAACCAAACCTCAGCTCGATTTTCCTTTTCAAAAGTCATCAAATATATTGAAGAAGCATCTATGTGTATAAAATCCTCAAACACAAAATAGAATGCTAGAAAATCGATTGATGATTGATTACAGGTGCCAAGATTAGAGTTCATTGCGTAGGTGCTCTAAAGAGATGCTCAGCCCAGTTTTTAGTTTGCAAATATAGAGGTGTCAGGTAAAGATCTAAGGCACCGATCTTGATGCATGTCATTACACATCAAGTGCTAGGTGTCAAATTTATTATACAGTGTAAATATTAAGCTAGGGTTGGATGTTTTTCTGATATAGCTTGCATTAATTCATAAGCTGAATCAATGGCTTAGAAGCACCATCATTTCTGTCTCTATTTTTCTGGGCAGCGTATTAAGATTTTGAGGAACCATGCATCAGAAGACAAACAAATATTGCATGTTCGGGTTGTTCTCAAGATGAAAAGTCATACCCATGTGCTCAATAGTTGACAGTGAAAGAGGTGTGTACAGATTTATTGTAAAAAACAGAGGACCACAATGGGCGAGTGTGAATGTGGGAATATTTGTGTGCTACATGGTTTTCAGAATAGATTGCCTTCATCCAAAGCATGGGTAATCACATCAAGTATCGAAGAGTTATGCAATATCAGTTATTCCATCTCCTAAGATTTCATCACCGCCTGTACACTGTAAATTCTATAATTTATTTCGGAAGGTTGATGTAGCAACAACAAATGATCCCATCGACGTCTCTATATCACATTTAATTTGATCTCTTTTTGTCTCTAAAATTCAAATATATGTTCCCTTATTCTCTATTGTTTTGTGGATTAACATTTAATGGACAGGAAAGAAATTAAGAAAGAAATTTAAGCAACACGAATTTCTGGAAAGAGTAATAAGGAAACATATGAAATCCTATCCAGAAAACTTTGCTGAAACAATTTGAGGAAGAGCCTCGATGGCATAGAACATGATTCTTTGACAAGGTTATTATTGCTTAAGCTCTTCATTATAAGGAGCATTTCCATTCCATCCTCTCAGTCGTATGATGGTGATTGTACAGAAAATCTGAGATGGTGTTAGTTCAGAACACTAGCATGAGCAGACAATAAAAGAATTTGGTTTAAATTCTTTAAAGAAAAGATGGTAGCCATGGAGGCAGAGTATACCCATTTTGAAGTTTTTGTTTTGACCAAAACAGAGATTTCACCAGCACAGAAGGAAAAATTATAACCAGTTTGCTGATGAAAAGAAGAGCTTTCACCAGCTAACTAGCAAATCTTAAGGCGAAATAGCTGGTGAAACCTGAGACTGGCCAGCGAAGGTGTATTTTTTCCCATATCAAAATTTTTCTCGATGAAATCTCTTGAAAATGATTTCTAAGATACATATTGAATTATAGTTTCAAATATAAGATCCACTTTTGATGCAAAGGAGTTAGAGGAGGATTTCAAGTTGATTTGGAACCTATTTTTGGGGCAAATAAATCAAGGTTTTTTCTAAACTTGGCAAATTCGAATTTATCTTCATCAAAGGATATCAAACAGCCTTGGAAGGCTTATCTGCACAACATAGAGGTTCTACATGATCTGAAGACCATGAAATGAGGAGTTGACCTCATTTTGAGGATCACTTCCTCTCTTTTTGTAAAATTGTTTTGACTTTCTATCTTTGGCAAATATGATCCATATTTATATGATCTAAATATTTTATTGTAAAACTATAAAGTTGAAGATATGAGAGGAACTAGGGGGTTCAATCTGGGAGACATTTTTCTGGATATTGTACTAAGACTTCTTATTTTGATAATAGAATCACAGTCCTCTTTTTTTTTCAATGTCAAATTATTTCATATATTTCACTTCTCTGCACTTTATTTCAGTTTAGCTCAGCTTCTAAGAACTGTCATATTCTTATTAAGCTCATGTGAACGATTAAAGAACTTTAACTAACTGTTAGCCTTATTTCTACATTATTGCTTATTTAGTTATCTAGACTAGTTTCTTCATCTCCTATTCAAACTCTATTGTTTGATCATTGAGTTCTAAAATAATTTTCTTATTCGAATGTATGAAGTGGTCATTTCATTAGCTATTGAGTTATACCATTGTTCCAAGAAAACCTATTTACCATATTCTCAAGTTACCAAGCATCTTGGCCTACAACTAAAGCGTTTCTTAAAATTGATAACAAATTAGTTTTAGGAGAGGAGATTGAAGCTCAACTACCTTGGGAGACGACATAGATCCAAACTGATGAACAAGATTGGACATCATTTGTGGACAAAGTATCCTCTCGGAGACTCCATGAAGAAGACGGTCGGTGGTGAATCCATAATAATAATCAAATGTCAAAGGTGTTTGCAACTCTTTTTGATACGGTTTCACCTCTTGACTTCTCAAGTTCTGGACTTCCCATCAGTTCCTTCTATGAATGTTGGGAGATCACCTTCAAGATTTTGAGAAAGAAAGGATAATCCCCTTGGATCATCTCTTCCGTATTTCATCAATGCATGGATTCAATTTGGATATATATCATGAGGAGTTTGCTCATGAGAATTTTGACTTCTCATTGATATAGAGTGAATGGTATCGATCTTTATCCCCTTCTAGAATATATTCTTTAAAGTTCATAAAATTATTCCATCATTGATGTGAAGGTTTTTTTTCTCGGGAAATTCTTCTTGTGGGTTGTTGTGAAGAATTTCATTCTGGACAGGACAAAATTATGAATTCTTTTTATTCTTTCTAGTTATGAATATGATCTTGAAGAACCTTTTTATTTTCCTATCAAAGAACAACATCAAGATGAAGTCAACCATTCAGTTTTCATGGATGATGTCTTTCTCCAATTACGTCATAAGATAACAGTTTGTTTCATCGAATTAATGAATAATATAATTATTGTTGAAATCAGGAGTTTAGATATGATATACCTCTAAAGATTCAATGGTTATGTCTTTTGAGATTCCATATGATAAAGAGAAGATTGGATATGGAAATAGTCCTGGATCATATCAGGAACATCATGGAACTAATACAAGAAAGCAACTTTAGACTTTAAACAACAAAGTTATTTGTCCTTCAAAGAGTACCTGATCAATTATACTTTCTCTTTGGATGTGGACTCACGGTTTCGGTAATGTCATATATTGAGAGTTTGGCATCATGGTTTGTAGCAGTGAACATGAGCCGGTTGTAGTTCTCTTATGGTATCTTTTGTTCTCCTTCCACCCTTGTTGTTATACATAAAAGATGGGTCAAGCAATTTTACTCCCCTTGAATTATTTTTATGGAAATTTGTATATACATGAAACATGTATTTGCAGCAGTTAGAGTATGAGTATATAGGAGAATAAGCTCCTCATATGAGCAGTGAATTCTTCCAATTATTAGTTGTTGGCCAATAAAATCATGGAGTCTGGCAGGCTACAATTTTTGCAAACCACAAATTTGTTGAAGAAACGGTTACTGAGTTAGATGACTCATGCCCAATGCCAAAGGTATCTAGATGACTCCATGACCAATGCTAAAGTCTACTGGAACTACTAGGTTCTTTGAAACCTCATAGGGAAGTCTCCATCCCAGTTGAATAGCAAATGTTGAAATAAAAATGCACTAGTATTTTAGTGGACTTTCCATCACTCTTCATTTGATATATCATTTTATTAGGTCTCTTATCAGTGTCTTAACCTCCATATTTTTCATCAATATCCCGATAGAATTACTTTTGCCCAAAATCCTTTGGCTTCATCCCCTTGAACTGTGAATAAATGGTTAGAAACATCATTTTAACTTTTCACAATTTATTCTTGAGTTTGATGTATTCCTAGTTTCTTTATTTGAATTTTTATTAAAAATAAGCGTACCTTTAATGGTTTTAACCTAGACTAAATATAAAGTTCTAAGCCCAAATCTAGTAAGCATCCTAAGTCTAATCCTTATTCTAATCTTAATTTTACTATTACATGCCTAAATTCTTTTTTTGTCTAAGTCTTGAGTCTTTTCATGCCAAATTTATATTGTAGCCTCTCGGGTTTGATGGATTTGAGCCAAAACTTTAAGGACCTATGGACCAAGACACATATTTCCATGTAGTATGGGTTTTCATGTCTGAGTGCCATTCCTCAACAAAAATCCTAAGCATATGATCTACAAGCCTACAAGCCATGAGTTAAAGTCAGAACCAACCTCATTTCGATTTTTCATTTTCACAACTCATCAAATATATTGAAGAAGCATTTGTGTATATAAAATACTCAAACACAAAATGGAATGCCAAAAAATCGATTGATGAGTGATTACAGGTGCCAAGATTAGAGTTTTTTTGCGCAGGTGCTCTAAAGAGATGCTCAACTTGGTTTTAGTTTACAAAATATAGGAGTGTGAGCTAGATCTCAAAGCACTTAGGTCTTTGGTCCTGTAATTACATATCTGAAAGTGCTAGGTGTCAAATATATCTGATTAATAAATATTAGAGCAGGATATTTTTCTATTCACAGTTACGTGTGTTCATGAGTTGAATCAATGGATTAGAAGCAACATCATTTCTGTCTCTGTTTTTTTTGGGCAACGTATTAAGATTTTGAGTAACCATGCATCAGAAGACAAACTAATCTTGCATGTTCGGGTTGTTCTTAAGTCACAAAGTTATACCCATGTGCTTAGCAATTGACAGTGAAAGAGGTGCATATAGATTTATTGTAAGAAATAGAGGACCACAATGGGTGAGTGTGAATGTGAGAATATTTGTGTGCTACATGGTTTTTAGAATATATTTCCTTCATCCAAAGCATGGTTAATCATCGTGTCGGAGAAAATATTTACGCAGTATGGGTTATTCGAGCTCTAAGATTTCTCATCGCAGCATTAATACCTCATTCTAATTTTTTTTGGAAGGTTGATGCAGCAACAAGAAATGATCCCATAGACATCTCTATATCAAATTTAATTTGATCTCTTTTTGTCTCAGAAATTCAAATATATGTTTCCTTCTTCTCTGTTTTTGGATTAACATTGTGTGAATAAATTAAGAAAGAAATTTAAGCAACACAAATTTTTGGAAAGACTAATAAGGAAAGATATGAAATCCTATCAAAAAACTTTATTTGTAACGGTTTGAGGAAAATTATACGATGTCATAGAACAATTCTTTATGAGTTATTATTACATAAACTTCTTCTATTCTCAGACATTTCGACCATCCTATCGATCATATGATGGTGATTACATAGAAAATCGTGTAATTGTTAGTTTCAAAACAACATCATATTGACGATAAAAGAATTTGGTTCAAGTTCTTTAAAGGCCTATAAAACCATCGGTGATATGCCATTTTTGAATTTTTTGTTTTTGATAGCAAAACAAATGTTCCACCAAACACAAAAGGAAAAGGGATTTGAACCAGTTAGTAAATGACGAGTTTTCACTAGCTAACTAGCAAATCTTAAAGGCAAAATAGCTGGTGAAACATGAGACAAGCAACGAAGGTGTATTTTTGCCCAAAATCGAAGTTTTTCTCAACCAAAAATCCTGAAAATAGTTTTTCCAAAAGTACATATTGAATTATAGTGTGTAAAATATAAGATCACTTTTGACGATACCATGAGGAGTTTAGAGGAAGTTCAGTTATTGATTTGGCACCCTACTTTTAATTGTTGATAAATCAAGGTTTTTAAACTTTCCAATTCAAGTTTATCTTCATGAGGATATCGAATGACCTTGGAAGGCTTATCACACTTACAACTCTGAGGTTATACGATCACGAAGACCATGTGAAATAGAGGTTGACCTCATTTTGAGGATCACTTCCTCTCTTTTGTAAAATTATTTTTGTTTCGACTTTCGTAAATCTTTGATTCATATTATGGACTGAATATTTTATTTATGCAAACTATAATCTAAATATATGAGAGAACTAGAGGTTCAATCTGGAGACATTTTACGGCTGTAATAGACTATTTTTTTGATAATAGAATCACAGTCCTATTTTTTTTTCGATATCATATTATTTCATATATTTCATGATTTTACACTTTATTCCAGTTTAGTTTTAGCTTTTAAGAACTGTCATCTTGTTATTAAGCTCATGAACTAGGAGAACTCTTGTTGTCTTATGATACACTTTTATTGTTGTATTTAGTTATCTAGACTAGTTTCTTCATCCCCTTTTCAACTGTGTCTAGTATTGATTTCTAAAAGCATTGTCTCATTTGAATGCATGATAAGTGGTCACTTTCATTTATCTTTTGAGTTATCCATTGTTGTTCAAGCATACCTATTTACCATATTCTTGAGTTACAAGCATCTTTGGCCTACAACCTTAAAGAGTTTCTTGGAGAGATAAAACCTTATGAATTAGATGGCCCAGATGCCGGATCTGTGTGAATTGATTTCAAAATCATGGGACTTCCTGATTGGTAGTGAAGAATACTTAGAGAAAAAAGAACACAATAAAGAACTGACAGAACATGTTAAATCACAGTTAGACACCACTTGGGGAAACATAGGCATTTTCATCGGAGATATTAATGAAAATGTCAAAAGGTTCACCATCAAACTAATGCCATGTAATCTATTGAGGAAATTTCACAGAGAGGAAGCACTAGTAGGTTTCATTGCAGAGGAAACGCGGTGCTCTAAGGGAGGATCATATGTTGATTGGGTGCTATACCTGCTGAAACAATTTCTAATAGACTGTCCTTGCTGCAGGTGAGACAAAGTTCCATTGTTCCTAGTTGATAATATCGATAGCCTTGGCAGGGTGGAAAGATCCCAAGTTATTGGCCTTCTTGGATAGGTATGAGTCCCTCTAGAAAGAAAAGGACAACAAGACATAGCAGGAAAATAACATTGTGTTTTCCATGTTGCTATAACAAATCCAATAGAACACATCGAATGTGTGGTGGATACCTATGGAGGTAGCATAGGAGACAGAAGGGATAGCCAAATTTGTATGTATTCAATCATGTATGGATCAAGCCATAAGGGATAACAACAAGGCATGGTTGAATATGCAATATTATGTCAAGAGGGAGGAAGTGGACTAGATCATCAACGCGGTGGTAGTCAAAATACAGAAAAATCAACCATGAGGAGACGGTATGGACCAGTAGTTCTCAAGCCAAATATGATGAAAGCATTCGTCAACATGGGCAGTGAAGCTTGGTTGATAATACTGAAGGAAATCCACGATCTGAACCCAATATGATGGGAGAGTGGAGTATTGAAACAACCAAGAAACATAACCACAGGATAAAAGTCGAGGGATTTGAAAATGGAGGCATTTTGTCTTTGTGCAGAAGAAGGATCGAGACAACAAGTGGGGCACAGCCTCTGGGATGATAACAGGAAGCCGTCTTGGAAAGATGCGTAAGAGAAAGTGTGAGAGGTGAACATCTACCCTAACATGGATGTTTATGCGTGGGCCAAGGTCCAAGGTAAGAGTGAGGAAGTGGTGAGTGGAATATGGGTGGGAAAAAATTATGGACAATCTCCTAGAGGTTCATGAAAACATACACGCCAACTATGGGAATGGAACAATCATGGGCCATGAGTGAAACTTATGAGGCATGATACCTATGTAGAGAAAGGAAAAGTTAGTGCGATGCCTGTCATTGGGAAAGGAAAAGAAATTCATGACTGCGTGTCAAATGATCGTTCATTAGGAGATGATCACGAAACCATGGAAGGTGGAGCGATTGTCTGATCGAGAACACAAAGTGAAAAGACCTGTAGATCTCGGGCGGAGTTTCGTAAAGTGTATTGATGTAGCATATATACCAAGAGTTTAGGCGTGGGAAAAGGGATCTGAATTCTCTAAATAACTTTGACTTGGAGTTGGTAGAAGGAGGAGAAAATAAAGCATATACATGAAGGGTAAACGGCGTACAATTGCATCCCCAACAGTGCGTAAGCAACATAGGGAAGTGCAGAGGAGAGTATCAACAACATCACACAAATGATCGATCAATATAGATGCGGATCTAGATATGGTCTTTGAGGAGGCCGCCCATAGAATCGCTGTGGAACTGAAAAAAGGAAATAACAGTTTACCACTCCAAATGGTGGAGAAGCAAGTAAGAAGTGTAGCCAGAATTGTTCCAATGGTATACCCGACGCCGATAGGAGTTGGAAGAAGGGATGAAGCGGGTCCAGCAGTGCTGACCGAGGAATGCTCATTTCGGCATCCCCAAGCGGTGCATCTAAGCAGAGGGAGAACACAATGAGCATCACAGAGCACCTAAATGGTACTCAAGATATGAATAACTTGCAATGAGAGTTGAAAGCAACGCATATGTCAAAGCAAGAAAGACAAGTGAAATTGAGACACTTCAAGATCCGTGGCACATATGATGCTGAGTTGGAGGAATAGTAATCATGACACAAGAACAAGCGAGTGCACAACGATCCAAAGAGATCACAGTTACTTGGTGGAACCTCAGGAGATTCGTGAATCAAGAAGAGAATTGAAGGACAAGGATTCCGGCTTTGCGAAAGAGTTGTGTGGGCGTTTACTTCCACATAATGGAAGTGTTGGGGGCCTATTGGGAACAATCCTATTTTGATTCAATACCTATTTTTGGAAGGAGGTAAAACTTAATTTGGAGAAGAACAATGTACAGCGTACGTGTGAAATCCACATGAAAAGGAGGAAATCATGCAATGCACACAAGTAGGAAAACCTAAACATGATAGGGTTATGGTTTTTGATGAGGATACATAACAGTTAATAATAATCTTGCACGAAGTGGAAATAACATAAATAAGAACCTAGGAGGTTTAAGGCATGGTGGGGTATGGTTGTCAATTTTGGTTTGAAGGTTGTTCCAGTCTTTTAGCTATTGTAAGGATACCAAAATAGTCCTGATACATTTTTGTAAGTTGTTTATATGTACAAGAGTAAGGTAGATACCGTCATTGAGGGTTAGATCTTAGGATCAGATGTGATCCTATTCCACCTCACCAAAGGTTTGGATCCCTTTTAGTTGCATGATTAAATTGTAGTGCATGCACGATGTGATATATTACTGAACTATAATAAATAGCTTGAGAGCCATATATTTGTGCACATATCCTAGGAGGGTGAACCATGGTAAACATGTGTTATGTGGGTCATGTATTGCATGATATCTTCTATCGGTAGCTATAATATGAATGGATGAATGAATAGTTGTGTTGAATCTATTAGAATGCATGCATGGGCTAACACATGAATGAATCTTAGGAATAACAGAAGGAATAAATAGATTAAAGCCTAATGAAGATCAAATACAATCCCATGAGCGTCCCCCACTCTGGATCTAGACCCTATTTTGTGACATTGGAGTCACCCATAGAAGCTATCGGGTGATATTATTGCGAGGAGGTATTACGATACGGGTGTTTTGTTTTAGGGGGGGTTTTGGTGGAAACTTATTGAGATACCTACAGCCTTCATGTACCCCAATAACCCTTAAAAAAATGATTAATTAATAATAAATTGGCATAGTTAATATGGCAAGAAATTTGGGCTAAATCACTTATTAATTTCATTTTCTTTAGCCTACTCAAGACCCCTTGTATTTCCCCTCTTGTGAGTCATATCCCCATTCTTTTTTCCTTCTCTTTCACATCTTGTGATGTATTTTTTACTATCATTCAATTCTTACAATCACGCATATTTCACTATTTTGATTTTAACCATTCATCCTATATATACACAATACTAAATCGGGGATCAAAACTAAGGTATTACAAAGTTCCTATGTAATGTCTCGATGATTATAAATAAGAAAATAAAAAAAAAAAAAAAAAAAAAATATATATGTATGTATATAGAATTTTTTCTATAAGCATTGTTTCATATATGTTCTAACATTTGAACATGACTATATCTCAAGAATCAAATTTTCTTTCTTGGTCCTTAAGGTGTTTCTTTGTTTAGGTTCAACTGGACATGATCTCATACCTGAATGTTTTCTCTATCTTGTTCCTTCAATCTCCTAAACTTTGTTAGCCTCTATTTTTCAATTTTTTGTGGGTATACCTTAAACATCTACTTGGGGTCCTTTCCTTATCTCCTTCAAGATCCTCTATATAGTCTAAAAAGGTGGAAAATATCCAAAACAAATTCATAAGAGGATTTAATGGTGGAGGTGTTGATTTCCCTATTATATGAATGTAAAATGTAGATCAATTTTTCCTTCTAAGTTCTTCCCTAACTCTTCTGTTTATAACATCTCAAAAGATGCACTAATTTCATGTTCTCCACAGCATCTTCCCATTTGTTTGTGGGAAGGTTGTAGGAATATCTTGATTTTCGTCCATCTTCTCCCTGTGTTTAGTCCAAAGAATATATTGATGATCTTGTATCTATACCATATTATTTCTCACTGTACTGAAATTGACAATGCCTAGGAAAATAATAGTTTATTATTTTGGTCCTTTGATGGTATTTTATAATGAATCAAGATGCACATTTTCTAAATATGTCAAATGCCGAAAGAATGTAGTTGTGACCTCATCTTGTTCTTCTAAAAAATCAAACAAAGTCCATGGATGTGATTTCACGCTGTGGCCTTGTAGGCATCAGCAATGGACTATATTAGTCCCTTATAAAAGTTTCAAATACCAAAAGAATATAGTTGTGACCTCATCATACTTAGAAAAAATCCCACAAATCCCGTGGATGTGTTTTCGCATGGCCTTTAGGCATCAACTATGGACTATATTAGTACCTTCTAAAAATTTCAGAGAAGCATAAAAGAAGTTTTATTTCTTCCCTTCTTGTATTTGATACTAAAAAGAGATTGTCGTAAAAATTCCCATCCATTTATGGTGCTTTTCTTCTCAAATCTTGCTTTTTAATTGAAATTACTATAATGAGCGATAATCAATATGAGTGATGGTCTCTCTTCCCAACAAAAATTGCTTCAACTTGAAAATTTGCACCAAGGTATATAATTCCTTGCCATATGTGGGATAATTTAGGATTCTCCATCAAGCAACTCCATAATTATAACATATTGTCTTACCCCGTTGCGTGAAAGTAACTCTTGTAAGATACCCACTTGTAGCTTTGTCAACTTAAATGTGTGGCTAAAAATTGGCAATGCGAAGGACTAAGACTTGTCTTATACTTTAGGGATTCTCCATCAAACAACTCCATAATTATAACATATTGTCTTACCCCGTTGCGTGAAAGTAACTCTTGTAAGATACCCACTTGTAGCTTTGTCCACTTAAAAGTGTGGCTAAAAATTGGCAATGCCAAGGACCAAGACTTGTCTTATACTTTAGTTATTCAAATTCCTTCAATTGATTCTTTTTTCACTCGAAAACTCTTACCATTAGTTGTGATAGCATAGAGTTGTATTACTACCCAAAAAATATGCTATGAAATCTTAAAGGTATTGGGATTCTTACACAAAACTCCTTACTTTAATTACATTGTAAGATTTTTCCATTCAAGGAGGATTCCATAATTGCAAGATTAATTTTTATATCACCTCCTCCAATTACTCACCCCAAGTACATTAAAATTACTCACAAGATCACATTTCTTAAAGTTAAAACCAACTTGTGTTTTTCCAATGCCTCCAACACTTCCATCAAATATGGAAAAAACTCCTCTCAAGTGGACTTGAAAATTAATATATCATTCAAATACATTTAAGACAAATGAACCAATATAAAAATATGTAATACAACATTCATCAATCACATAAAAGTACTTGGTGTACTATAAAATTAATAAAAAAAACTATAACTATTAATACCTATAAACCCACTTGCGACAACCTCCAAAAGAGAGGCTTCACAGGCCCCTCCAGATGCACCCTCTATCTGCAAAACAAGGAAACCATGGAACATCTCCTCAACAACTTCCACTACAGTCAACAGATTTGGGATTGGGGAGCCCAAGCCATGCAACGATCTCAGTGGCACCGAGATAGCATATGGGACACTCTAGTAAACTGGGAAACATTATCCTTCCACAATCCAATTCTCCAGCGCATCTGGAAATTGCTTCCAGGCTTCACGCTATGGTCAATATGGAAAGAAATAAATAAGAGAATTTTCAACTCCAGACAATCCCCCGCTACAACCACTTGGGAAAGGGTTAAATGACTCATCCGTGAAACCATTCACAGCAAGTCTTGGCTACACAAAGACACGCAATGCAGCCACAGGGGAAGCCCAAAAATGGGAGAGTAAACTATCCCATGGATTGGACCCCACCCCCCCTTGATTTTTTCAAGCTCAACTTCGACAGGGCCTCGAGAGGAAACCCTGGACTAGCAGGTTTTGGAGCCATCCTTCGGAACCACATGCGCAAGATTATTCATATGATCGCTAGCTTTCTGGGTGAAAATACAAACAACGTGGCGGAGCTCACAAGTCTAGTAAGAGGCCTCCAAGCCGCTGTTAAACATCAGTATCACTGGTTGATCATTGAAGGAGACTCCTAAGTAATAATCTAGCTCATCTCCAAAATCCTTCATGGCAAGCCCTCCTGGTGAATCTCCCCCAGCTGGAGACTCTTCGGTCTTCTGGAGGATTTTGACAATCTTATCAACCCCAATCTCACCCTAATCCCCTCTCATGTTAAACGAGAAGCCAACAAGGTTGCGGATCACCTGGCAAATATAGGGATTTATGCGAAAGAAGAACTCATATTTTGGCAGGCCCACGTCTCTGAAGAAACAGACCTCTCCAGGCATTGCACAGACCTTGCTTGCAGAGACTTCCCAGCCCCGGATGGGGTGACACATAGTTCCATGGATACAGGTGGACTCGCACTCAGCCTAGGCATAAATGCTGATGGCCGCCACCCATGAGTCTGTATTAACGATGGGGGACAACCATAGCTGCAGTAGCAGGATGGAGGGATCTTTCCCTCGAGCGATCATTTACGACCTCAGTGTTCCCGGGATGGCAAGGGTTAAGTGTGGGTGGGTGACCTTGGCTCTTGATTATTTGGTTTTCATTTTTCCCAGACAGAGCGGGTCTGAACCTACCTCAGCTTTTCTTATAGCTTGGACACTCTGGTGCGGCCTAGCATTCATCGTGCCCCGACCCTCTGCATTTTCGTTGTATTACTTTCTGAGCGTAACGAGACAGAGTTGGCTTGCTAGTGCTTCGCACCTGCAACTGCTCTCGTCCTGGCTCATCTGCCTTCACCTGCAATTTATTTGTTCCTTCACCATGGCTCAAAAGAGAGGCCAACCTTGCCGTGGCGCTACCTGGGAGGCACATAAGGCACAGCGGCGTCGCAAGGAGAAATTGGAACGCGCCTTGGCTCTGGCAACATCCATTCTTCGGAAGAAAGCTAGGGCAGAGAAACTTGTGCGGCTTGCCACCATTGTTGAGCCTGGAACTGGATGCAGCCGAGACGTCAAGGTTAATTCTTCGGGAGCCCTACAGGAAGCTGGTATTCAGGAGGAGTTTCCCTCTTGCATAGTGGTGTAAGACCCATTCATGGAGGACCTGTCGATCATTGAGAAAACCCGAGCCACCGCGACGACCCATCGGGAGGATTGCAGACCCACTCTGACACTGGTAGATGATACCCCTGGTTGTATTGTGGAAGAAATCCCCTGGCCTGGTAACGACATTTGCAGCTTCCATAACATTCAGGTGAACAAAGCAGGCACGAAGGGTGCAAAGGCTGATGAGGAGCAGAGGATGTTCGACGCGGGTTCTGGAGTGGCGGTGGACGTGGGTGGCAGCATGCATGGCTCACTCATCCGGGAAGAGCACCTGGCTCTAATGTTCGACCTTCATGGCCACTTGTCTGACCTGGAGCATTGGGCCCTCCTCATGGGCCAGCGCATGGACATGCTCCTCGATGCATTTTCCAATGCGCCAGCTAAGCGGAAATTCCCCCTCTGCGCGCAAGATTTTGCCATCCTGGCTAGGTCCACACGGCAGACGGGCGAGGATGACAGGTCACCAGGCACCTAGGTTTTTATGTTATCTTGGTTCCTAGTTTTATTATGTTACTGTTTTATGTGTATTTAGACCATAGACATCTGTCCTAGTTTCCTCCAGGCAGGACAGATGCCACTATGTTTCTATGTTTTATCATGCTACTGCTACTCACCCTCCACCTATGCTGGTTTCCGATAATCGACAGCATTTTGGGTGATATCAGATCTACTCTTTTGTATACTCTGTAAAAGTTTTTTGTCTATCTAATATAGCAAGATCCACTTTTTTACTTAAAAAAAAAATACCTATAAACCTAGCTATATATTGAAACTATTAATACATATAAACTTTGACATATCTTGAAGGTCATCTTCATATTATTATTTTTTAACAAAAACCTAATATCTATAAAAATAAAATTCTCTAATATATTGGAACAAGAAAAATCAATAAAAACACTATAAAAATAAAAATAAAGAAATACTAAATTTAATCCCAATAAAAATCTCTTCACAATTTCCATTTGAAAACCTCTCTAGGATTGTCATTAAAAAACTATAAATACAATCTAATAAAATATTCAAAAACTATAAATTAAAAAACTAATAAAAATATTCAAACCTATAAATAAAAACTAATAAATTTTTTCAAAATATAACTTTATAATAAAAATAATAAAAATATCACTTTATGGCACTTGACTCTAAAACAACCTAACAGAAATCCTACTTATCATTAAATAATAAATTATATCGAGGTACTCTATAATTGGGATATATGTTTAC
>SNQJ01S0078127.1:20150-34979 GCA_010110895.2 Picea sitchensis
AATGTGAAGATGTGATATATTCCTTTCCTTGGCCAAAAGAAGGAGAAGCTTTAAATCCATGAGCTTAGCAAAATTATTTGTGGCCCTGTCAAGTCCTTCTTGGAAAAAGATTTTGTTAGAATCAGGGATGTATAAAATTCCCCCGGCACCTCCCATGGAAGGGTCGCCTTGGGCCGCCCCATCAAAAAAATCCAAGGGCATGTCTTGGAGTATTTGTGTGTCCGGTGTAGACTGTGAAGGAGGAGTAAAAATTAGAAGAGGGTGAGCTTATAGCACCACAAGACCATGTATTGTACTTTTAGAAGGAGAGGAAGGACAATATTCAAATATTTTTTTATTTTGGTTGATCCAAATTCCCCACATCATAGAGAAAGGAAGTGACCTAAATGTTTTCGGGTGATGTGCATTTAGCCAATTTTTAAGGGCATCTTCAATAGATTCCCCTTCCCATATGTAATATGATACAAACAACTTTCTAATCTCCCTCCATACCTTTTTGAATAAGGATCAATTGTGAAAGAGATGTGTGTTAGTCTCGCAGTCCTGACAACAATGACAACTCCCAGGATTGTTGAAGGCTCTTTTATGAAGAATGTCCCATGTTGGTGCTTTATTGTGGAGAAGGAGCCACATGAACAATTTATATTTGGGAGGGAATTTAAATTTCCATATAATTCCCCCCCACCATGGCACTGAACCTACCCTGATTTCTTGTGCAAGTGTAGTGTATCCAAGTTTAGGAGCATAGTCTCCTAAAGGACTGGTGGACCAAATCAATTGATCATCTTGCTGCAAAGTGGCCACAAAAGAGATTTGTAAGGATCTAATATAGGATTCCCATAAGGGAATGTGTTCCCCATCAATATCAAGATCACGACTGGATAGCCAATGGGTATGACCTATGGTAAAATCCCTTCTCATGTGATTTAAGAAAAAAAAGAAATCTCTATTAAGCCGCTAAATGAGTGAGGCATAGAGGAGATGATTATTTTGTGATCCAATCCAAGGACCCTTTCCAATAAGGACTTATGATCCATCTTAAATACACCATATGAGCCATCTATCGATAAGAGGAAAATCCTCGAGGAAGGCTTTGCATATGATGGGGCCATTTTGTGAACTCTTTTTTGGCTCTCTGATCCAATCCACTATTGTATCGTGGGGGATGTATTTGGCCTCTATAATCTGAGTCCATAACCCCTTTCCTTCTATCGATCTCCACACATTTTTCTGCAAGAGCCTTTGACAACATAAATATATTTTTAAGCGCCCATCCTCCAAGATATTTCAAAGTTGCCAATTTTCTCCAAGAGTCCAAAACCAAAGGCCTTTTCTCTTCACAACTTGCCCATAGCAACCAGAAAGAGAGTTGCTTGATTTTGTTTAAAATTCCTTTTGGAATATAGGCTAGAGAAACCCAATAAATTGGAATTGCCTCCAAGACGACTTTTACTAACACCAGTCGTCCCGCTCTGGAGAGTCATCTGTTACACCAGTGATGAATTATACTTTCAATCACTACACCAAATCCCTGTGATTAGCTCCCTTTTGAGCTCCTTTTTTTGCTTCCACTCGATGTTTTAATGTATTTTTATCCACTTTTTTTCTAAATTCGTCGCTATTTATCGGGAGGACACTGTTTATGGAGCTATTTGCGTCGAGCAACAAAAGTGGGCGCTAAACTAGGCGTTATTATTGCCTAGTTTAGTGCCCTTTTTAGTGCCCCGATTAGCGCCTAATTTAGCTCCCATTTTAGCTCCCATTTTAGCTCCCAGTTTAGCTTCCAGTTTAGCTCCCAGTTTAGCTTCTAGATTAGCTTCCTTTTTAGCTTCTATTTTGGCTTCCAATTTAACTCCCAATGTGCCTAAATAGTAATTTTGTTGAGTTTTTGGGGGTTAAGTGGATAGGGGCTTTGGGGATTAGGTCATTTAGGGATTTTAGGTCTAGGGATTAAGGGTTAAGGGATTAGGGGTTATCGTTTAAGGGATTAAGGGTTAAGGGATCAGGTGTTACAATTTAAGGGGTTAAGGGTCAATGGATAAAGGATTTGGGGCTTAGGGGTTAGGTAGTTTAATGGTTAATTGATTAGGGATTATATATGGTCAAGGGATTAATGACATCCATCGACCCTACACATATCATTGATATCATTCATGTCTCATTTTCATCATCCGTCATTTCCATATGTAGAATCTTTGTGGAACTGGTCTCTTGAAATGCCATGGAAATTCCAATACACCCATCTCAAATATTGTCTTCCACCGACCCCTCACAATGAGTAGTGAATGGGGCCAATGTTGAAATTTCTTCAGTTTGTGTTTGTATGCATTGAAATTTGACATGGTTAGACTAGACACATGCGTTGATGGTATGGGAGGGTTTCGAGACTCAAGGATGTATGATGTCCCCACATAATCTTTGAGATAGTCCATGTTTTCATCAACGTTCATAATGAACGTCTCATTGTCATCATTTGTCATTGCCATCATTTGTCATTTCCATCTATAGAATCTTTGTTGGAACTCTCTTGAAATTTCATGGAACTTCCAATTCACCCACAAAAAATTTCATGCACCCACCCTGCATGGTGAGCAGTGAATGGGGCCAACGTTGAAATTTCTTCAATATGTACCTGTATGCGTCGAAATTTGACATGGTTAAACTAGACACATGCCTTGACGGTATGGGAGGCTTTCAAGACTCAAGGATGTATGATGCCCCCACATAATATTTGAGATCATCCACATTCGCATCAGCGTTCATCATGCACATCTCATTGTCATCATTCACCACTCCCTTCTATAGAATCATTGTCAGAACTATCTTGAAATTTGACATGGAACTTCCAATACACCCATCACAAATTTCTTCCACTGAACCTACACAGTGAGCAGTGAATGGGGCCAACGTTGAAATTTTTTCAATCTGTTCCGGTATGCATTGAAATTTGACATGGTTGGAATATATAGTTGCCTTGATGGTATGGGAAGGTTTCAAGACTTAAGGATGTTTGATGTCCCTGCAAAATATTTGAGATCGTCCATGTTTGCATCAATGTTCAATATAATGGACGTCTCATTGTCATCATTCGTTATTTCCATCTATAGAATATTTGTCATAACTCTCTTGAAATGTCATGGCACTTCTAATAAACCCATCACCGATGTCATTTTGCATCGACCTCGCACAGTGAGCAGTGAATGGGGCCAACATTGAAATTTCCTCAAATTGTGCATGTATGCGTCGAAATTTGACATGGTCAGACTAGATACATGCCTTGACAGTATGGGAGGGTTTCAAGACTCAAGGATGTTTGATGTCCCCACATAATCTTTGAGATCATCCATGTTTGCATCAACTCTCATAATGGATGTCTCATTTTCATCATTCATCGTTTCCATATGTAGAATATTTGTTGGAACTCTCTTGAAATTCTAATTCATCCACCACAAATGTCATGCACCAACCCCACATATTGATCAGTGAATGGGGCCAACGTTGAAATTTCTTGAATATGTTCCTGTATGCATTAAAATTTGACATGGTTAGACTAGACACATGCCTTGACAGTATGGGAGGGTTTCAAGACTCAAGGATGTATGATGTCCCCACATAATCTTTGAGATCGTCTATGTTTGCATCAACGTTCATAATGGATGTCTCATTTTCATCATTCATTGTTTCCATATATAGAATCTTTGTTGGAACTCTCTTGCAATGTCATGGAACTTCCAATTCATCCACCACAAACGTCATGCACTGACCCCGCATAGTGAGAAGTGAATGGGACCAACATTGAAATTTCTTCAATATGTGCCTGTATGTGTCGAAATTTGACATGGTTAGACTAGACACATGCCTTGACAGTATGGGAGGGTTTCAAGACTCAAGGATGTATATTGATGTCCCCACATAATATTTGAGATCATCCACATTTGCATCAACATTCATCATGCACCTCTCAATGTCATCATTCGTCATTCCCTTCTATGGAATCGTTGTCGAAACTATCTTGAAATTTGACATGGAACTTCCAATACACCTGTCACAAATTTCTTCCACTGAACCTGCACAGTGAACAGTGAATGGGGCCGACGTTGAAATTTTCTCAATCTATGTCTGTATGCGTCGAAATTCAACATGGTTAGATTAGACACATGCCTTGACAATATGGGAGGATTTAAAGACTTAAGGATGTTTGATGTCCGCACATAATATTTGAGATCATCCATGTTTTCATCAACATTCAATATAATGGATGTCTCATTGTCATCATTCGTCATTTCCATCTATAGAATCTTTGTTGAAACTCTCTTGAAATGTCATGGCACTTCCAATGCACTCATCACAAATGTCATATTGCATCGACCTCGCACAATGAGAAGTGAATGGGGCCAACGTTGAAATTTCTTCAAACTGTGTCTGTATGTGTCGAAATTCAACATGGTTAGACTAGACACATGACTTGATGATATGGAAGGGTTTTCAAGACTCAAGGAGGAATTCAAAATTCCACATCTGCATCAATGTTCATCATAAACGTCTCATTTTCAATGTTTGTCATTCCCTTCTATAGAATCGTTTCCAGAACTATCTTGAAATTTGACATGGAACTTCCAATACACCCATCACAAATGTCATGCACTGATCCCACATAGTGAGTAGTGAATGGGGCCAACGTTGAAATTTCTTCAAGTTGTGCTTATATGCGTCGAAATTTGACATGGTTAGATTATACACATGCCTTGACGATATGGGATGGTTTCGAGACTTAATGATGTATATTGATGTCCCCACATAATATTTGAGATCATCCACATTTGCATCAATGTTCATCATGCATGTCTCATTATCATCATTCATCATTCCCTTCTATATAATCGTTTTCGAAACTATCTTGAAATTTGACATGGAACTTCCAATACACCCATCACAAATGTCATGCATTGACCCCAAATAGTTAGTAGTGAATGGGGCCAACATTGAAATTTATTCAATCTGTGATTTTATGTGTCGAAATTTGACATGGTTAGATTAGACACATACCTTGACGGTATGGGAGGGTTTCAATACTCAAGTATGTCTGATTTCCTCACATAATCTTCGAGATCGTCCATGCTTGCATTAACGTTCATTGTCATCATTCATCATTGCCTTCTATAGAATATTTTTCAGAACTCTATTTAAATGTCTTGTAACTTCCAACATGCCCATCACCAATGTCATGCATCGACCTCGCACAGTGAACAATGAATGGGGCCAATGTTGAATTTTCTTCAAAATGTGACTATATGCGTTGTAATTTTACATGTTTACACTAGGCGCATGTCTTGATGGTATGGGAGGTTTTTAATACTTGTGGACAACATTCTCTTCATCATTTCCATAATCATGGTTGTCATTTCCATCATCGTCATATTCATCATGACCCGATTTCTCCATCCATGCCAACAAAGATCAAACCTGACATACCCATCTTTACAACGAAACCTAATGATTAGTAAACCATGATTCTATTAAGTCAAGACATCCCAAAAGAATTTTATAGGGTCCAACATGCAAGTGGTTTAATTGTTAATGGGTTAGGGATTATATCGGGTGAAGGGATTAATGACATCAATCAACCCTACATGGTTACCAGTGAATGAAGCCAACATTGAAATTTCTCCAAGTTGTGTCTGTATACATCGAAAATTGACATGTTTATACTAGGCACATGTTGCTTGATGGTATGGGAGAGTTTCAAGGCTCAAGGATGCATGATGTCCCCACATAATCTTCAATATCATCCATGTTTCAAGGGGTTAGGGGTTAGATGGTATAAAGGTTGAGGTATTAGGTTTAGGGCTAGCAAAATCTTTCAATTTGTTTTAAAATATAAATTAATGAATAAACTTTGGATACATTAATTAGCCTAATTGTCTGGATTTACATTGATTTACATATACGATATATTTAATTATATTTTTTAACAATTTCCAATAAATGACCACTAACCATGCTAACTCTTATATAAGTAATCCTAATTTTTTTTGCCAACAATTCATAGAAAAGATTGAACACTTTAAGGATGTTGCCAAAAGTAATTTGTATCGTCAGAAATAATACTGAAGCATTTCATGAAATTTTGGGCCATAAGAATCAACGTCATTTTAAAAACTAGATTACAAATCATTTTGAAAATTTAGAAGCCTTGGTCATTAACATTATTGTCTGCAACAATGTCATCCAGTTTATCATTATCAATGTTCATATGTTCTTTGAAGTATTTAATATTATCATCATCCTCTTCTTGATCTGCATCATCTTCATCATCGTTGAAATTTGACTGTAGACCATATATATTGTTACCAGATGGATAATTTGGATCATCATTTTCTATACCATCCATATTGTTGTCTTCCATAAAATCATCTAACTCTGGATTGTTGTCTTCTTGTGCCTGAACATAACCATCTTCAACATAATCATAGATGTTAATTTCTTCGATGTTCTCTAATCCATCTCTCTCATTTTTTTGGACATCATTGTTTTGCTCAATATCCACTAATGCATCGTCAAATACATGCCTTAATATTGGATCATAATGTATGACAAATATCCATTTCGGGTCCAAAATATATTCATAGAAAAATACTTGCACATGAACAACATACATATATTAGAAATATCTTATAACACTTTTATTTATTAATAAACACATATATTATCGCAAAAAACTATGAATCGATAGATTAATAATCACTATTGCTTATTATTTGAGTTAAAGAAATAGTTGCTCGCAATGAATTGGTAGAACATAAGGCTCATTATCCTCCGGTAGGAACATCAAGGAATCTATAGAAAACAATCCACTATGGGTATCATGTCTTTGTGTCCTCTCAAATGCTTCATACCATCTACACTTAAAAATACAACATTTAAAAGAGCGGTAATCCAACTCAATAATTTCTTGGATTTTTCCAACATATTGTATATTCCCTTCAATAATATTCTTATCTTTTGAGCTTGCTCGACTGGATTGCTTGAAATCAACCATGATGCCACAAAGCAAAGGATCGTCTCTTTACATCTACACTTTCTACACGATAATTTTGTCCATATGCCCACATTGTAGGATATTTCCTCGCCTGTGAAAGACCATTTATTTCAGTGAAAACAAATATAATGACGAATATTAAAATAGTTAATAGTGTCAAAACTGTAAGGAAACAACATTTTGTAAAATTCCAACTGTACCTTTCTTTCACATCCTCTACACATGTTGATTTCATCTTTTGTTATGTTTTAATCTATACATGCATCTTCTATTTGATTTTGAATTTGTTCAGTAACCCATTCTAGAGTGCAATATTTGCCCATTCCCCAAGCAGATAATTGGGAAGTGGAGTGTTCCTTGGGTTGGATCTCTTAAATTGTCTCCTTGCTTCTAACACTTCTCTCTTTTTATCATGCAAATCAATCCATTTGTTCATAAATCCCATGTGGTACATAATGAACTTGTTGAGTGTTGGACTTTTGTCTACACATATTACATGTCAACATGTTTATTTCAAACTCAAAATGTTATTCAGTTAATTTGACAAATAAATTACAAAGAAAATTAATGATTGCAAGGAAAACAACCACATTAATGATCATGATTTACTTACTAATTTCTACTTGAACACCATTAGATTGTGGTTTTTCTCCATCAATAATATATGATGCTCGTTCTTCATCGCAGAAGCGTGGCCCATCTTCAAAATTCTTACCAAGGAATTCACATAGGAAGAGCAATGTTTCATTCAATACATACCTTTCAGCCATACAACCCTCTAGATGTGCCTTTTGTCGGACATATCTTTTTAGATTTTTCATATACCTCTCAAAGAAAAACATCCACCTCGTTGATGCGACACCCACCAATTCAATGTCATTGACTAGGTGTATAAGTAAATGGACTTGTAGGTCCATGAAACTTGTAGGGAGGTCCTTCTCAAATACACATACAATTTCTGCAATTTCCTTCTTCCATTTTGGTACTTCACATTCATGGATCTCCTTGGAGGTTACCCACCTATTATCAGAATAGCAAATTAGTATGAACCTTTAGTGAAAAATTAAAATGGAATATAATATCTCTATGTCTCTCACACATGAACATTTCATACCACATACCTTGTAAATGTTGACAATCAACTTATGTCATTCCTTAAGTCAACGGTAAGACACAAATCCCCCCAAATTTCCAATGGCATGATATGCTATCAAACACATTCATCATATGTCATTAGTAATTTTTCACACAACAAAATATCAAAATATATTTAGTACTAAATCAATGTTACCAGTAAGACTTAAATGATGATATATAATACCTTCAGAAAATTATGAAAATCATGTGTTTTAAATCATGTGATATGTCCATCAACTGTAAAATCTTTATCCAATGATGACCCATAGCCAGTAGGTGTCCTTATTGAACGGATGACATTATTTAGTTGGTCTAGCTTTTTTTTTTTTCAAAATCCATGGAGCTTTTGCATATGTTTCATTTTCCCTGTTTGGCCACAAATTTTTTCTATCAAATTCGTTATGTGAAAGAGCAATATCTCTCCTCGAAGACAAGGTGTCCTTCTCTTTGCTTGATATATGTCGAAATATAGAATCTGGGACATTTTTTAAGATATGCATAGGATCTAATAGGTGAGATATTAATAGATCCTTCCAATAAGGGAGCTCATAAAATATGGATTTCCTTTCCATTCCTTCTGAAATATTAACTACAACTTGCTCTGGTTCTTCAATTGAATCACCCCAATCAAAAAAATCCTCCCAACCTTTTAATTCAACATATTCATACTTCTTAATCCAATCACCTAGACCCATAATCATGGGAGGGCCTCTATTTTCAATTTTTCCATCAAATTGATTCTTTAGACGATTTCTAAACTTATGATCTATTGGTAGAAAAACTCTATTGTTTGTGTAAATAAGTTTATGTAGATCTTTAGAATATCTCCCTTGAAATTGATCTGCACATCTTGGACATGAAAATATCCCCTTTGTTTGAAGCCCTGCAATTCAATAAGTAATGTTAATAGCATTATAATAATAGTATAAAAGTAAGTATGAAAGTTGAGATGAAAATAAATTATGAGTGTGAATACATAAAAAAATTATTTTACCAGAACAGACACCAAGTCCTGGGAAATCATGAATAGTCCAACATAGTACACCATACAACATGAAGGACCTATTTGATGGAGGATGTGATATGTCATACGTTCTTATTCCTTTCCATAGTATTTGCATCTCACCAATAAAAGGCGCAATATAAACATCCATATTTTTAACTTGTTTTCCTAGAACAATGAGAGTCAACATAAGGTGTTCCTTTCTAACACTCATCCATGGGGGAATATTGTATAATATCAATCCGACTAGCCAAACACTATAATTTGAGCTAAGGAAAGAGAATGGCCACACTCCATCAATTGCAAGACCAAACCTAATACTACGCGGTTCATCTTTTAATTTACTTGGCCATTTTTCTTCTATGTGTTTCATTGCTTTGGAGTCGGCCGAAATTCGCATGAATCCATATTTACTCATGTTCTTTGCATTCCAGTCCATCAATTGTGCAAATGACTTGCAATGAAACATTGGTTTAAGTCTAGGTATAATTGGTATGTGACATAAAAACTTTTTTGGAACTGTAGGACCTTGTACATCTGTACGATATCTATTCTCTTTGCATACAGGACATTCTACCTTGTTTTGATATTCACCTCTGTATAAAATGAAATCATTTTTACATGACTGAATTTGTTTATATTCAATCCCCAACTCATCTAACAACTGATGTGCTTCTCTGCAAGTTGATGGAAACACATTCTCTTTAGGGAATATTTTAGTTTTTAGTGCCCTGTAAGATTTCCAGAGATTAAATCAATTAAATGTTTGACTTATGATGAACATGTTTGATATGTCAATCTACACTGCTACTGTTATATACAATATATGTTTTATAACATCCCATTAAAGAAATATAAACGTATTTGATGAATGTTTACAAATTGTGTACACCAATTGACAATGAAAAGTAAGAAATACATTTCAACTCACTTCAGTAGGGTAGTGAATCCTTTGTCTGGCCAACCAAATAGTGATTTGATTTATAATAATATCAATGTGCATGCAAGTTTTGAGGTTCTACGCAGGTTGCTTTATTGAGTTTTTTAGGTTGTTATCATCAACATTACGTTGGTGGTAATTACCCCTACTATCATCATTACTTTCAACCATATGATCATTATCGTCATGATAGTTTCCATCCCCAAATAAACCTGTAAGCATTTCATTCAATCCTTCTTCATGCACTGCATTTTCACTATCATCATCATCATCAAAACTATGTGGCATGTCATCATGGTATGATAATCTCATCAGCTCTTCAAACTTATCAGTTGGTAGTATTCTCTTCAATGTTGCTCTTTTTCTCCCTGGTATGGTTTAAAGGATGGTTTGGATCATCCCGTCCAAATCTCAATAACCCAGTTTGATCTTGGGTATTAGTAGGTGGATCATCAATGTCTTCTACCTATCAAAATACACAAACATTATTTAATGTTTGGAAAGAATTGGATAAATCATAATTGTATCAATTTCAAAGAAATATAATCAAATATATTGTATTAACCAATAAGAATATAGAATGTATGAACATATATACATCAATTGAATAACATAATATTATTTTATATACTACTTATTTTATAAAATAATTTAAAATAAAACACAATTTTGACAACATAGTGTATAAAATGTCAATCCACACTCATTGATTATTCTTTGGTTTTTTTCCCTTACGAACATCCTTAGGGAGACCTAGTTCTTCCCTTTTCTTTCGTGCAAGAGTGTGTTTTAAGAAGGGGTAATTAATCAATAACTCAGCCCCAATGGTAAGGTCCATAATAGCCTCAACCATTATCAATATATCAACCTCTCTTTCCATATCTCCATCTTTATCATTTATAACTTCAACAAATTGACAGTTTGGTCTTACATTAGGGTCCCTTCCCTTACTACTATTTATAAAACCTGAAATATTTTTGTGTGTGTATGCACACCCATATATATACATAATATGACCTCTATTAATTTATTTTCCACTTTCCAATTAGATACGATGTGTATACATATTTGAATTTAAACCATATGCTGACATGTTAGGCTTATATTTTGCTAGCCTTTTCCATTCACCACTATAATATGATGGACCATAATATGGCATTAATCTCCTAGTGGTTTGTTGTGAATTGTTTATATATTTAGATCCCACATCGACATTTTGGACAATAAAGAGGCCCAGTTCTGGTCCATGAATATTGGAGGGTCATATCATGTAGTTGTATCCCCAAAATTGAAACACCTCGTACATTCTAGATAGTTGTTGATCATTGGGCCAAGCACAATATAATCGATGATCAAATGTCTCTTTGTAAATTGATCTCAAACTCAGGGGCAAGTCATAATCTCCATCACATTCATTCTCATAGGGTATGTGGTCAACCTTCCCCTTGTCTTTAAGCAAATTATGCATCTTTGAAGCGGTTCTTGTTTTGTTACTTGTTTTCATCAAATCCTCATCTTCAGAGCTAGTATATGTGCACATATTTTTTTTAGATGTATCATCTAATAAATGATCATCTCCCTCTAGGCTAGAAGTCAGTGATCCAAGAAACTTTAAACCAAGAAATTTATCCTGCAAGTATTCATTAAGAAAAAAATGAATTATTTAAATAATATAAAACAATGTTTAAAAGAAGTATACATATTATTTATATCAAATTGGAAAATTGGAAAATTCCTTACCACAATTCCAATTGGATTTGAATCGATTGTAGGAGGAATACTACCCAGTGGAAGCTCATCATCTATTGAATGTCTTTGTACAATCGCTCATTTGAATTGTTTCTTTCCACGACATATAGAACATCCACAAACAACAATTTTCTCAAAGTATCCATCCTGTGTACTATAATTCCAGACCAACCTCTTGTTCATTGCAATCATTTCTTGTGTCTGTAGGATCCATTGTCATATCCTCTTCCACCCACTATCCTCTAAGTGATTTAATAGTTTTAGGTCCACGTCCACGTGCATATCTTTTTATTTTGCTAGTTGAATGCTCAAGCTCTACATTTTCTCCAATCTTCATCTAAAATAATCAACAACATGCATTAATTTCTGAAAAGATTGGATAATACACTATAAAATTTAATAATATCATGAAAAAACATGGACGTTTCACAAAATGCCATCAAATTAATTTTTCCTAAGTTAAGTCAAAATTAGAGTACATGATGTCCTGCATCATCCATTGTGTCTTCATTTGATATGACATTATCTATTTCCATGGCCTCATCTGGCTCTTTTAATACACAACATAGTCAATAATTTTTAGTACACCAATTATATTATTTCAATGAATCTTCTATGCAACAAAAACCTCACCTTAGTCACATTTTTGACATATTGATATCATGTTTTGGACTTACAATTTTTTTTTTACGACCCTAGGTATTTACATCGAGCCAAAATTTCAACAAGAAAAGTATCCAACATCCCTATCCCACATGGCCATCCTAATTTTCAAACTTTTTCCTTGATCGTAGAATCACATTTAATCACCATTCTTGTGCATTTTCCACCAATAAGTTTGAGCTCAAAGGACATATGGAAAAAAAAAAAAAAAGACTTTATCTATTTTATGTTGTAGCATTTGTGAATTCATAAAGACCTTCCTCCTTTGGTTGAGATTGCTTTTTATTCTTACCTTTATTGTATATACATATTTTGTTTTCATATCCTCTTCCACCCACTTTATTCTCTATGATTTAGTAGGTCTACATCGTCCACGTCCTCTTTCCATGGTCTCCTCTAGATCCTGTTACACAACAATGACAATAATTTTTAGCACACCAATCAAATCCATTATCATCTAATAAGTTAGGGAAAATAGGGCCACAAGTCAAAATTAGCTTGCGATCAAACACCAATACCATACCATTACATACTAATACCATACCAATACCATACCATTGCATACCGATACCAATACCATTGCATAGCAATGGTATGCATACCAATACCAATACCATTGCATACCATATTATACCAATACCATACCAAAACCAATACCAATATGCATTGTCAATACCCTTATGTCTTGCCAATACCATTGCATACCAATACTTCCAATACCATTGCATACCAATACCAATACCAAAACCATACCTTACCAATACCAATACCAATACCATACCACACCATACCAATACCAATACCAATACCATACCATTTCATACCAATAACAATACCAATACCATACCAATACAGTACCAGTGCATACCAATACTAATACAATTGCATACCAATAACAATACTAATACCATACCAATACCGTACCATTGCATACCAATACCAATACCAATACAATTGCATACCATTGCATGGAAATGGTATGCATTGAAAATGATATGCATACCAATACCATACCCATATCAATACCATACCATACCAATACCAATACCATACCATACCATACCAATACCAATACCAATACCTRTACCAATACCATACCAATACCAATACAAATACCAATACCAATACCAATAACAATACCATACCAATACCATACCATTGCATACCAATACCAATACCATTGCATACCATGTATGCATTGGCAATGATATGCATACCAATACCATACCAAAACCAATACAAATATGCATTTCCAATACCCTTGTTCCTTACCAATACCAATACCATTGCATAACAATACGGCCAATACCATTGCATACTAATACTAATACTAATACTAATACCATTGCACACTGTTAGAATACAATAGTCACCAGTGATCAAATTATCTCTTTCAAAAATAGTTTATAGGGTTTAGGTCAAATTATTACGTTCTCAAATAAATTTTCAAAGTAAAATTTGACCGTTGGTTAGTTGGTCTAGGTATGTTATTACTCCTTGCAAAATTTCACGTCCCAGTCATCATCATCATCCAAATTTGTTGTGTCAACACTCAAATAAGTCATCACCATCACCTTATTTCCATCATCATGATTTTCAAGGTCCCCATTAGGTCACTAGGGTCATGGTTATCATTTTTCCATTTCAATCATAAAGTCACCAAAGGCAGGAGTAGTAACAAAATTATTTAAAAGGTTGGTTTTAAAAGTCACAAATGTTACATGATTGATGTAATAAGTTCAAAGGAGTTCCAAAGGTAATTGTAAAGGTTCCTAAGCTACTCAAATTCAAAAAAAGAGCAAAATTTGTGAAAGAAACGGGGGTTTTGTTGCATTTTGGGAGCAATGCGACCCACAGTGTGACCTTTCTGCACAGTGCGACCCTCGGAGCGACCCCTTGCATGACCCACAATGCGACCCTTCTGTTAAATTTGCATTTTTTTTGAAAGGAAAGGTTTCTTCATGGTTTCGAGAAAACAATTTCGATTTTTCCAGCTTCCAAAGATTGTTCAAAGACTTATAAACTTCCACAAAAAGTAAGTGATCATCTACACCATCTTCTCAAGCAATTTCATCGAGGATAAAGTGATTTATTCTTGTTAATGTTTAAGACATTATTATAGTTCTTTGCATATTAGATAACAATAGCATAATATAATATCACTGAGAAATACACAATCACAAGAGACACAACATTTATCCTGGGAAACCCTCTAGGGGAAGAAAACCCAGCAAAACTTCCTTAATATAGATAGCCAATACAATGCCAAGAGATCTCTTAAACTAATACAGAAAGTCC